>CAUYPK010062605.1:0-63169 GCA_963574355.1 Loris lydekkerianus | reverse complement strand
AAATGCTATAAAGCTCAAAGTGAAGATACTCTTCAAAGATGCAACATCCTGCATTGGTAAGGATCTGGCCTCACTGGTGCTGAATTTAGTTCAAGAATCAAGAAAACTGTTGTCCAAACATCTTTTCAAAAGGAATGTATTCATATTTTAGTGATAAAAGTCAGATTCAGACATTCAGGAGATATTTATTTGAATGTTCATTCAAGTAAAAAACCTCGGCAGGTATTGGGGAAACCAAGTTGAGCAAAATAAAATGACTTCCACCTGTTAAAGTTTAATAGAGCAGGTAGAGCCATTTCTAATGGCTATTAAATGAGCCATTGCTTATGCATTGGAGTATACAGGATTTTGTAGAGTCAATAAAATGTATTCTATGAGTTTATGTTCATTAAAATGTTTTAAAATTAATTCTCTGCTTACTGGAGTATCAGATGGGGGTATGATTTTAGACTCCTATATACTTCTAATTCAGATCTCCAACTATCATGGAGATTTAGTGGATTCATTTTTCTTTTTCATTCTAGTAGTATTTGCCTCTTATATTTGGATACCCTGTTAGGCACATACATTGATATTAGGATTGTTATGTCTTCTTGTAGAATTGGCTCCTTAATCGTGGAATAATGGTCCTTTTTATCCCTGGTAATCTTCTTTTTTTGCAGACAACACATAATGGGCCTTTTTAAATTCAGTCTAACCATCTTTGTACTTCAGTGGCTCTGTTTAGGCCATTAACATTTAAAATGATTACTTTCATAGTTGGATTAAATTCTACCATCTCTATACCCAGTGCCATTTCTTTGCCCCTTCTGCCTTTCCTAAGTGTCCTCCACAGAGAAAAATCTGTGCCTTGAGGCTCTTTTAGCTGTGATCTGTCTACCCTTGTCCTGCTGGAAGTGTGTTTGTATCCTGGTAAGGTAGTGGAGAGGGAGTGTCCTGTAATCTGATTCAGTCTCAGTCTATTAGCGGATCTCTGTCTCAGAGCTGTACCCTTTAGCTCGTAAGTAATTTGTCAAAATTACTAGACAAGCACATGTTGCTACCACAGATGGCATTCAGCGACTTCTGTTGCAAGGCCTGTGTCTTTCTGGATTTGCCTCTCTGTAAATTTGGGGCTAGTGGTTCACCCTGTATCATCAGTTCTCTAATAAATCTGAGAAAAGTCATTGATTTGCAGTTTATCCAAGTTTTATTTATTTATTATTATTTTTTGAAAGGATGGAGGTAACGATTTCTAATCTCTTTGCATAACTCAACTGAAGCTAGAATTCCTTTCAGTTCTGAGATTTGGGAGAAAAGTTTAAGGATGACATTTTGGATAGATCTTAAAACCAAAAGAAATTACAAGAAGTACCTCTATGAATAGGTGAAAAGTTTTCCTTGGGAATAACAATTATTTTGCAAAATTATGAAATTAAATTAATAGCTGATACTTTTTGCTGAAATGCATAAAGGCCTACTTTGGAGATATTGAAGGTTCTGTTTCAGACCACAGCCATAAAGTGAATATTGCAAGAAAATGAGTCACACAAATTTTTTGGTTTCTTGGTGCATGTAAAACTTATGTTTACACCATAGTGGAGTCTATTAAGTGTATAATAGCCTTATGTCTGGGAAAAATAACTTATACAATTTAAGAATAGTTTATTGCTAAAAAATGGTACCGATCATCTGAGCCTTTAGTGCAGTGGTTCTCAACCTTCCAAATGCCCTTTAATACAGTTCCTCATGTTGTGGTGATCCCCAACCATAAAATTATTTTTGTTGCAAAGCACAAAACCACAATATGAGGAACTGTATTAAAGGGTCACAGCATTAGGAAGGTTGAGAACCACTGCTTTACTGAGTCATAATCTTATTACCAGTGGATAGTCTTTCCTTGATGGTGGTGGCTGCTGACTGATGAGTTTGGTGGTTGCTGAAGGGTAGGGTGGCTGTGGCAATTTCTTAAAATGGGACAACAATGAAGTTTGTGTCAGTGATTAATTATTCCTTTCATTAAAGATTGCTCTGTACCATGTGATACTGTCTGCTGTATATACTCGAGTATAAGCCGAGTTTTTTTGGCACAAAATTTGTGCCGAGTTCGGGTTTTTCGGCACAAATTTTGTGCCGAAAAAACTCGGCTTATACTCGAGTATATACGGTAATAGCTTTTACCCACAGTATAACTTCTTTCAAATTCAGAGTTAATCTTCTGATTCTGCTGTTGGAATATCAGCTAAATTTCCATAATATTCTAGATTGGTTGTTGTCATTGCAACAATATTCACACCATTGTTACCAGAAGTAGATTCCATTGTCCATCTCAAGAAAAGACTTTCTTTACTATCCATAAGAAGCAGCTCCTTCATCCATTCAATTTTTACCATGAGATTATGGCAATTCAGTGACATCTCCAGGTTTTACTTCTAAATCTATTTTTTTTCTTTTGAGACAGAGTCTCATTCTTTTTCACCTTGGGGAGAGCACAGTGACATCACTATAGCTCATTGGGACCTCAAACTCTTGGCTCAAGCAATCCTTCTGCCTCAGCCTCCTGAGTAGCTAATACTACAGGCATGTGCCAGCACACCTGGATAATTTTTTCTATTTTTAGTAGAGATAGGGTCTCACTCAGACTGGTCTCAAACTCCTGAGCTCAACAGATCCTCCCACCTTGGCCTCCCAGAGTACTAGGATTATAGGTGTCAGCCACCATGGCCGGCTTCACCTCCAATTCTATTTCTCTTGCTATTTCCAGAATATCTGCTATGACCTCCTCCACTGAAGTCTTAAACCTCTCAAAGTCTTCCATGAGGTTGGGGTTAGCTTCTTCCAAACACCTGCTAACATTGATAATTTGATCTCCTCTCATAAAACACTATGAATATTCTCAATGGCACTTAGAATAGTGAATCCTTCCCTGAAGGCTTTCCATTTACTTAGTCCAGATCCATTAGAGGAATCACTATCTGTGGAGGCTAGAGCCTTACAAAATTTATAAATAATAGGACTTGAAAATACAAATTGCTCCTTGATCTGTGGGCTAGAGAAGGGATGTTGTATTAGCAGGCATGAAAAAAAAAACATTAATTTTCTTTACATCTCCATCAGAACTCTTAGATGACCAGGTGCATTGTTAAAGAGCAGTAATATTTTGAATCTTTTTTTTCTGAGCAGTAGGTCTCAGCCTTCACTTAATTATATTGCAAACAGATGTGTTGTCGTGCAGGCTTCATGGTTCCATTTATATAGCACTGGCAGAGTAGATTTAGCATAATACTTAAAGACTGACATTTTCACAATCGTAAATGATCGTTGACCTCAACTTAAAGTCACCAGCTGTGTTAGCCTCTAACAAGTGGGACAGCCTCTCCTTTGAAACTTCGAAGCCAGGCATTGACTTCTCTCTACCGCTGACTTATCCTTCTCTTTTCTTCCAGGAAAGGCTGTACCGTCTATATGAAAAATCTGTTGTTTAGTGCAGCCACTGTTGTCGATGAACTTAGCTAGATTTTATAGAATGCTTGCTGTATCTTTTCCATCAGTGAAAAGCGCCTGCTTTTTCACCTTGCACTTTTATGATATGGAGGTGGCTTTGTCCTTCGACCTGAGGAACCAACCTCTGCTAGCTCTTTACTTCTGCAGCTGCCTTACCTCTCTCAGCCTTCACAGAACTGAAGAGGAGTTAGGGCCTTGTTCTGGGTTAGGCTTTGGCTTAATTTCTTCCTATCAGCAGCAGGCATTTTTTATGTTGATGTGTTATCATTTAGTGTTCACTGTAGTAGACTGTTTTATTTTCTTTAAGAACTTTTCCTTTGCATTCACAACTTGGCGGACTCACTCTTTGGTGCCAGAGGCCTCGCATTTGGCCTATTTTGGCATTTGACGTACCTCCCTCAGTAAGCTTAGAAATTTCTGACTTCTGATTTTAAGTGAGAGGTTTGCAGTTCTTCTTTCCACCTGAACATGTAGTGCCCGCTTTAGGATTATTATTTGGTCTAGTTTCAATATTGTTGTGTCTTAGGGAATAGGGAGGCCTAAACAGCGGGAAAGAGATGAGGGAATGGCCACGTAAGTTGTATCCATTAAGTTCATTGTCTTACATGGGAGGAGTTAGTGGTGCCCTGAAAGAATTGCAGTAGCAACATCAAGGATCACTGATCACAGATCATCATAACACATATAATAATGATGAAAAACTTTGAAATATTCAAGAAGTTTCAAAATGTGACATAGAAACAAGAAGTGAGCACATGCTATTAGGAAGATGGCACTGGTCGGTGTGCATGACAAAGGTTTGTCACACACCCTTATTTTATTTGTTCTGTTATTGTCTTCCAACAAAGTTTAAAGAGGAAAGGGAAGAAATGGTGATAGAAATTGCAAAGATAGCCTGCTCTTCAGATGTGGTTTAAGAAGAGACACGGTGGAGTAGGCCCTGAGGGAGCGAGAGACAAGCTGAAGCTACTGGAGCTCCTGGAACCCAGCTCGGGGATGTCTGTGAGATGAACTTTACCTTCCCTGTGTTTCAAGAAAGGCTCGAGACACCTGCTAACTGCAACAATCTTCTGTATTTGTTTACCCTTGTCTGGCCCCTTGTTTTTGCCAGCAAATTCTCTAGAACAGTGGTTCTCAACCTATGGGTCACAACCCCTTTGTAACAATGAAAATACATCACGGCATTAGGAAGGTTGACATCCACTGCTCTAGAAGACTCTCAAACAGGTGTAGAGTGTCACTTGCTTGAGGGTCAGAGCTCAGGGTAGAGAGCTGTTCTGGTGAGCTGTGCGGGGTGGTAATAGCCAGGCGGTCCCCGGGGACTCCAGAAGAGAAGAACATGAATGATGCCCGAGTCGTGCCAGGGCTACTGTGTGACACCAACAGGAGCATTATTTGGTCCTATCTTTTGACCAGAGCAGCAAGATTAGAGGCAGGAATGGACATAACAGCAAGCTGCCTTCTAAAAATGGGTAGTTTTCATAGCTCTGCTCAGAGCCAGTAACGTATTAATTAGCAAAATTGAGGTATAAACCTCTAAAACACTAAGTTAGAAGATAGCACATACCATAATTAAGATGTGAAATCAGCAATAATTGGGGAAAAAAGGTTATTTATTTGTTATTTTAGAAAAGCATAAAAAAGAATAAGAGCAATCCAAAGCATGTTGTAGATTTACTATTGTACTATTAAAATTAATTACTACATTTTGGATTCAATGGTTTAAGAGTAATGTATCTGCAGTGGCGTACATTCATAGAACAGAATACAGGAGAACAGTAAAATCTCTGTAAGCCGACCACACAAGGGACTGTAACAAACTAGTCCACCCATGGAGGTGGTCAACATAAGGAACAAGGCCTACTGTGCTGATATGTACATGTGGTGCATGTCCAGTCTGTGAAAATTAGGTCAACGTAAGGAGGTGGTCAACTATGGAGGTTCTACTCTATTAGGATAAAAACACAGTGAAGAAGTTTAGTGTGTGCAATCTAAAATGAACAGCATAAAAATACAACAATCTAAACTGGGTAGAAGATTTAGTTGAATTACTATATTCCAAGTGCAATAAAGAAAATGGAATGAAGGAAAAATAATCTATCAGTGGAAAGATTAATGTCAGAAAAAATTTTAAGGAAATACAGTGAATTTTAAGTAATATAGGTAGTCCTTTAGAAGGACAATGTTAGATGATATTATAGCTGTGTATTTTGTGGTATTAAGTAACTTAATAAATAAAAATAATTGTATTTCACATTTTTAATGAAAATGTTGTTACTTTGGTGGTACCAGTTAATCATTTGCAGTTTCTAAAACAGAAATTAAATGTGTTTATTAAGGATTATTTTTAAATATGACATAAGGGAATGCAGTATGTTCAAATATTAGTTAATCCCTTGTGTATAATAATGTAGGGGATACAGACAGTATACTCCAAGTACTGTGTTAAAGGATATAGGAACCTAGAGATGGATAAGACCGAGGTGTTTACCAGGTTTATAGAAAAAAAATATATATCGTTATAAATACTACAGTGGTGTGGTTCTGTTTTCTTTGAGTTGGGACAGATAGTATCATCTTTGTGTCATGAAGAAATTCACCAAAACAAGAAGATTCTAAGGTATTTAGGCAGAGAAACTAGCATGTGTGAATTAGGGAGGTGTGAGAGAACAGTGGCTTCTGGGGAGCTGTTAAGTCTTTAGTCCTGCTGATGCGTATGGAGGAGCAGAGGCAGGTAATTAATAGACTGTAGAGAAACATTCCCTCCTCGATGACCAGAGTTCCATGGGTGAGTAGTACCATTATCTACTCCTGTAATTCTCTTCCTTTTACTTCTATATTTGCATTTTAAGAGGATTAAATAACTGAATTTAACAGTTATCTGGATCCTGATATTTTCTGGCAGAAGCAACCTTCATTAATCTTTTATAATCTCATTCCATTAGCTAAAGAAAGTGACTCACCCAGATTTACCGCGTGTCAAAGTTAACTGAGATTTTGCTCTCTTCACATCCCCCACCCCAAATTCCTTACATGTGAAGACTACAAGAACTGTGCTGAGCAACATCACAGGACTGTCTGCAAATTTGTAAGGGATAAAAAAGGATATTTATGAATGGTTAAAAAAATAAAATTCAAGTTCATGACTTCTATCCCTAAAAGTTTTAGCTTTTGAGAGGAAGTCTTTTGGCTCCAGGAGCTTAAAACAATGTGTAAATGTTGCTGTGTTTCTTGTCCCTTTCGTTGTGGCCGTGTTCCCCTAGAAATCCAGGAGCCGAGACAGTAACTGTTCTGAACACCTCCATTTAAGGTGTGTAAAAGGACAATAGCTTGGGGAAAAATGTGAGTCCTCCATGGAAACTGAGGTCGTCTTTTTTCTCAACTAGTAGCCTGTGATAGAATGTTTTGTTTAACATAGGGCTGTTTGTGCACTCAGCAGAAATAAAAGTGCATTCTGCTGGTAGTTACATATGATTACTTGAAAAATGATTTTCTCATGTATGTGTGTGTATTATATATGCACATATATAATATATACTATATACACACATATATACATATATATAAATATATTTATCCTTGAAATGCTGAAGACCTGAAATGTGAACTGCCAATTATAATATAATCGTATTTTGAAACCTCATTTCCTTCCCAAGGAATGAAATTAAGCCTTCTTTTATTTTCATGATAAAATATTACATTTATAGTATGGGAAGGTAAACTTCTATTTTCCTAATTTAAAAAAAGTATGATTGGTAAAACCATGATACCCTTCCAAAAAATGAAGCACTATAGATAGAATATTCCAGTGGGCAGATGTTAGCTTAAAGTGTGCATTGTTTAGAAAAGGAGTTAATGACCAACTTATTAATTGGTTAGAAAATCTGAAACTGTTGTACTTCTAGGAAATACATAATTTTCTTCAAGTATTATTAAAGCATTTTTCTTGTACCTATTAAAAAATACTCTAGCTCATTACTTTTGTACTGAAGATGAAATGTTAATACCAAATAAAATACTCAAGAAAATTTTATGATGTGCAAAAATTTGCCATGTTGTATTTACCATTTTAGAGATATATATATATATATATATATATATGCATATACCTAGAGAATATATATGCACATACTGTAGGCAATAGAAGTCTCATGCATTTTATGTTTGAGGTTAAATTTCATACGTTCTTGCCTTTGAACATTTTGATCCATTATTTAATATAGTTTAGTTCAGTTCACATAGGGTAATTTTGTATCTAATTAACTCATTCATCTTTTCCCTACTTTAAGTTTTCAAAGGAAACTGTGGTTTGGGAAATGCATTTTTAAGACTCTTAGAACTGTTCTACAGTAATCCATGGCAGAACTGCTACTTCTGAGTCAGATTTTTACATGCATAATTTAGAATGTAGATATAAGAGAGTTCTTTAAAAGCTTTACTCTGGTGGACAGAATGCTACCTGATTCTTTCATGCATAATGTCATGTAAGGAATGTGTTCCTCTTGAGAGTTTGGGAACAACTTCATTTTCTTATGTTGTTTTTGTCGTATGAAATTACTAGCAAAAAGAACATAAGTTACTTGTAGTTGTTAGCTAATTCTCTTTCAGTGATCAGGAAAAGAGGGCTTTTTGGTTTTGGGGGGGTTGCCTCATTGAAGATGGATTAACATAGGGGGGATACTAGGGGCCAAGAACCTTTCAGATGTAGGTGTAATTATTTGTATTTCCATTAAAAGTAAGACTGGCTGTTTGAATCCAACTAATGGAGATGCATTTGTTTTATTCTTTTCATTAGGGTAAGGTGAAATTAAAAAAGGGATATACATTGAAGTTAAAAGTCATAAATACCTGAGAAACTCAACAATAAGACAGCTATGAAGATACCTATTTGTTGCTGTGTAGCTGGTTTAGACAGTATTCTCAGAGGATTGAGAGCTTGATCTCATAATGAAGGTAGGGAGGAAGAGCATCCCAGGCCAGAGAAATACATGACTCAGAAAAAAAAATCTGTTTGTAAACAATGAATAAATCAGTTTGGGCCAACAGTGCAATTATCTGAGATGTAGGAAAGTAAATGAATACAAAACATGGGAGGGCCTGAATGCTAAGCTGAGGCATTTGGGCGTCATTCTCTCTTAGTCATATTCATTCTTATTCATTTGCTGCCTCCCTCCTCATTTCCTCCTCTCTTCCTCCTCTCTCCATCTCTTCCCATCTTTCTTCTCCTCTGCATCCCCCAGCTGAGATTTTAGTCTGATCAAGGGTACTGTGACTCACATATAGAAATAGAAGAACCGTGTTGAGGAAGGGGTGGTAAAAGAGATTAGTTCAGTTTTAGTTTGAGGTCATGGTGAGATCCTTAAAAGGAAAGGCTTTGCCTGTAACTGGAATTGCAGAGCTTGAACTCAGGAGAGAGGCCAAAGCTGTGTGCTGACTTACAGCATTGCATCAGTAAACGACTGCAAATACTCTTAATGCCAAGACCAGCGCAGGACCAAGCAAGGCATGTTTGTGGGCTGAGTGGGGGGGCCAGCAGAGCAAATAGCAGAAACAATCAGAGTCAGTTGGAGAGTGTTATACTCTGCCTTTATTATAAATAATTTATGCTTCAGGTGATAATGAAGAACTAACACTTAATGATGAGGCTTTTTAATTTGCTGGTACGTAATAAAGTTATTGGCCGGTGTGTTGAGGCCATGTTGCAAAAGGTGTGCATTCTTGGCGCCATCAGGTCAAACAGTGGGCAGCCAGAAAACTCCATGATAAACAGTAAAGTGCCAGGAAGAGTTTTCTTTTGGAATCAGCATTAGATTTATACCAGTTGTGTCTCATGATGTATTATCTGTACCAGATTTACAGGTAATACAAATACAACAGCGCCACTACGAATTAATCCTAGGGGAGACGCTATATTTATGTAACACCTTAGTCTGCTTGTATTTTTTATACTAAATGATAATGATAAATATCACAAGGAAATAGCAATGCAATTCATGCAAGAAAAGTATGCCATAACTGAAGTAAGGATTTAGAGGAAAAACTAATTGACTTTTTTCAGTGGGAGAAAGAAGAGCTTGATTAACTAGAGTTAGCATATATAAGGCCATTGTTATGGAAAAATACTGCTGTTTATTCCCCTTTTTAGTGATCAACTATATTAATATGAGGACATTTAAATCCTGGTTCTAGAAAATACTTTAAACAGAGAGGGCAGTGATGCTAAACAATGCTGAGGGAAATATTTTTTAAATGATTTTTAAAGATATTAGCAAATTTTAATGAGTTCAAGTATTAGATGTTGTATTTATTAGAAAAGTGATTCCACAAGTTACAAAAAGTGACCTGTTGGGAAAACTTAGGAATATTATTTTCATTCTCTATTTATCATTTCCTCAACTGTAAATCTCTCTTTCTGCAGAGGGAGATTTTGCTAATCTCTTCAAGATCTGTTTATTTTTTTTCCCAGACCTACTCCCATAGAAGAGTAAAGAAAGAACCTAGGGTTTGAGATTTGTAAATCAAGACGTATAGACTTCTGCATGAGGTTAGCATTTTTTCCATTCCGTTTTTATTATAACATTTCCATTTTTGCACATCTGTTCTGATACTGCCAATCAAGAAAAACATTTTTTCATCACTGAATACCCACATATGTGGTCAGGCACTTGCTTGTAACAATTTTGCCCTTTATTACATACTATTTTTTTTTGACTGTTTTTCATATAAAATGTGAACTCTTAAAGGGCCGCACTTTTGTAGTTACTAAAGAGCCTATAATAGGGCTTACTGTATAGTAAGGTGCAGATAAAATGGAAATGAAGTTAATACGGTGATCATGGGCTGTTAAGGCCAACATTGTTGAGAGCTATGTCTTGAAGTTCCTTTATAAAGAATTTAGAAAGTCTTTATGGAGTTGATGATGTATAGGACTGATGGGCTGTTTTCCATATTTTATGTTTCAAAAGTCATATAGGCCTCTCCTAGAATGAAAAAGTAGAAACTTCCATAGAGAAGGAAGCCTTTTACCTTTTTTGAGTTCACCACCCTTTGGAGAATCTTGAGTAAGCTATGAAAATCAAACAAGGGAAAAAATGCAAATCTCTGCACAATTTTACTCACAACTTAAAGAGATCCATAGACTCCTGAAAGTGCAAGACTTCCTTAGCCTGGAGAATTCTGAATGTGGAAACACCAATCCCTGTATAATTAACAAGAGGCAAATAAAAGTATGTTTTCTATATTTGTTGAGTCAGTGAAATAGTTTGATAATTAAAGAGAAAAATGCTCTGTGTAATACAAACTAGAGGCATTACAGAGAATAAAGATACATTTGAGTTATCTATTATGGTCAAGGTTAAATGACTCTTTTTAAAAGACCTGTAAAATATTCTGTGTCAATAAAAAGTACACATGTGAGGTAAATTATCTGCCATCACTTAAAATGTTGAAATCAGGAATTAAAATAAAATGAGATCAAAAGATGAAGTTGCCCTGGTGGGTGAAGCCTTGCCTTTGACCCCTTCAACGAAAATGAGAGTCTACACTTGTATTTCTCTCATAGCTCAAATCTTCACTATGGTCTAGTGTGTCAACAAAATTTTAAAGTGTAATGCCCCACATCTCTAATTCATCCATTCACGTTTTCTTTTCTTTCTTCTCCCCTTTCTTCTCTCTCTCTCTCTCTTGTACACGTATAGAGCCACTTATTTAAGGTCTCTGTAGGCTTCAGGCAAGAAGGAGAATTTTTTTTCACCTTAACAGTGTCTGTTGATCATACTGGAAAAATGAAATGTGCTTAAAGTAGCTAGGGCAATACTCTGATACACACACACACACACACACACACACACACACACACACACATTTAAGGAGAAGCCCTGGCCAAGGTCTCTGAATGCCTGAATTTTAGTTGGCCTCGGCCTTAACTGTATGGTTCTAAGTTTTGCTGTCCATGACTGTAGGTGGACTGGATATGGGGTGAGGGACAGAGAAGGGTAAAAGATGACACCTAGGTTTTGGGTGTGAGCAACTGGGTAGAGGGTGGTGCCACTTATGATGTGACATTACTCATGAGTGATTGGGGTTGGGGGCTGAAAATCAAGATTCCATTCTGACCTTAAGTTCAATGTGCCTTTCTTTCATGCAAGCTGAAATGGTTTAAGCAGGCAGTGGGAAATACAAGTCAAGTACTCCTGCAAGAGATTAGAGCAACATAGACAATACACTTGAGAGTTCTTAGGGACTAGATGGTCTTTATCACCCCGGACTTGGAGGAGAACAATTAATCTGTCAGTGTTCAGATTGAGAAAAGGTCAGAGGCCCCAGACTTGAAGCACATCTTCAGTTTCCTAATGGAAATTAAAAGAAAATCCTATTTGGCTTTATAGAATGTATTTTTAAACATTGCGTAAAATGAGGCATTTAAACTAACCGACATTTAAACTAACCCACTGGAGACTGGCTAGAGGAAGGTAGGTGTGATATAAAAGGGCATCGTGAGGGATTGTTATGAGTTTAGAACTGTTGAGTGTCCTGACTGTGGTAAGTAGACATAAGGACCTGTGTAGGTTATAAATGGTAGAGAACTTGCCACGCACACATGGATGAGGGCATATAACACACGAGAAATCTGAATAAGATGGGCGATGATAGCAAAGTCATTCTATCCCTGATTGTGCTAGGATATAACTATTTTATAAAATGTTGCCACTGGGGAAAACTGGGAAAAATAAATAACAGATTTCTTACGAAGTCTCCCATTATCCAGTTGAGAAGAAAATTATTATCTAACTGTTAAGAAAGGGTTCCTAAAAGTTGTATATTTTCAATTAAATAAATTATATTGAAAACAGAGATAATAAATATTCAAAACTCAAAAGAAATCAAAACATGGTATTTTAAACTAACAGTTTTACATGTAAAATAATTTTAACCAACTGATTTATCCCCTTCAATTCCACATCACATAAAACAAGAATAACCAATTAAAATATTATCTATTGTCTGCAAGTCATTAGTTTTTTCTTTTTTTTCTTTCCTTTTTTGACCGTCATGTTTGGAAGCTTGCTTTTTCCAGTTTCTTAAAAAGACACCAAGAGTCACCGAAGTTAGTGTTCTATAGACCTCTGAAAATTTAGCATGTAAAGATAAGTCTATTAAAAAATTTAGCACATCATTGATATATTTTTTTGCTTATATTTTTCAGACAAATACGGTTAAGACATTAAGATTTTTAAAAATAATCATAAATTGTCTCATAAAGAAAACATTAGTATCTCCCAGAAATCACAAAAACAGTTCCACTTAAAATTAAGTAAGAGCTGTTAATCTGAAGTTGCAAATATTTTGAAGATGTTAAGTAATAATATTTGGTGAAGTTTGAAAAACTGTGGCCATTTGTTTTAAGATAGCTAATGCATTTTTTGATGGGTCTGAGAGGGAAACTATAATTCTGTCAGGTACAAGTAAGTTTTTAATTCTCTGGAAAAAATATGTATCAGCATATAAGCAAAGATCAGAAGAAATTCCATATATATGTAGTGTATTTGGGGTATTATAGTTACAGTGTTCCTATACGTATTTTTTTTTGGAGCTTTTAATGAGAGATTTCGGTTACTTGCAACAGGTAGTTATTATATTGATTTTTCCTTTATAATTACATTAGTCATTATCCTTAAGTAATTTAACTTAAATCACTTTAGTTTTAGACACAGTGAAAGGAAACTTTTTCTGTTTGATTTTTTTTTTTTTTTTTTGCTATCATGGGGGACCATACTCTGTTTGGTTTTGAGTGATATTAATCCATTAAAATAAAAAGTTTATGCTTTTTGAGATGACATAGAAACTACTTTATAACAAGGATTTACTTTATGAAAATCTTGCCTGTTTTTAACTTTTTTCAAAATGAATTTGATTTTTTATCAACTTGGAAATGTAGTTTTAGAATGATAACCCCAGATATTTTAAAATTTTAAAAATATCCAAAACCAAAACCAGAAAACAACCTTCCTTATGTCTCTTTGACCTTTCTGTGTGTGCTGGAGACAAAGTGATCTTTCTATTACAAAGCCTAGATCTGATCGTCCTATCTCCCTGCTTAACACCTTTTAATGATTAGAGATGTTGAGCATTTTTTCAACTTCTTTAATCATCAGGGAAATGCAAATGAAAGCCACAATAGATGCCTTCTAACTCCAGTGAGAATGGCTCTTATCAAAAAGCCCCAAATGACAAGTGTTAGCATGGATAGGGAGTGAAAGGCACACTTATATACTGTTGGTGGGACTACAAACCTCTTTGGAAAATCATGTGGAAATACCTCAAATAACTAAAGGTGGACCTATCTATCATTTGATCCAGCAATCCCAGTACTAGGTATTTACCCAAAAGAAAAAAAGACATTTTATAAAAAAGACACTTTTTAAATAGCTGGGCATTGTGGCGGGCACCTGTAGTCCCAGCTACTCCGGAGGCTGAGGCAAGAGAGTCGCCTAAGCCCAGGTGTTGGAGGTTGCTGTGAGCTGTGATGCAATAGCACTCTACCGAGGGTGATAAAGTGAGACTCTGTCTCTACAAAAAAAAAACACAAAAAAAACCAAAAACACTTTTTTAAATAGCAGCACAATTTATAAAGGAATGAAAACAACCCAGTGCTTGTTAATACATGAATGGATTAATAAAAAGTATATGTATGTGTGTACCATGGAGTACTACTCAGCCATAAAAAAGAGTGATGTAGTGGGCAGCACCTGTGGCTCAAAGGAGTAGGGCGCCAGAGGTTGTGGGTTCAAACCTAGCCCCGGCCAAAAAAAACAAAACAAGAATGATGTAGTGTCTTTTGCAACAAGCTGGATGGAACTGAAGACTCTTCTTCCAAGTGAAGTATTACAAGAATGGAAAAGTAAACATCATATGGACTCAATACTCAATGGGAACTAGTTGACTAACACTGTGTGCATGCATGGAAGTAAAACTCAGTGGGAATCAAGTAGGGGGAGGAGGAGGAAGGGACGGATTAACTCACACCTAACAGGTACAGTGCACCAATGTACACTTTCTGGATGAAGGGCAGACTTATAACCTTGCTTTAAAAATGTACAAAAGTAAATTACGTATCCATACATGTGTATCCCTGTAATATTCTGAAATAAAGCAAAAAGAGAAACTTCTCAATGAAGTCTCATCGCTGTGGGAACTGACTCGGAACTCCGTAGCACGGCTTGGGCAGAGTAGCTTATGAAGCAGCCCACTTCTCTCTCTGTGTCCCATCTCCAGCCTGTGTTTCTAGTATCCATTTCCCCAAACCGCCATATGTGTCTAGTCTCACCTCCTCATGACTTTTGGCATCCTCTTACCAGAATATCCCCCTCTTCTCTTGACTCATGTAAATTTCCATACCAACATCCTGTTAACTGGGTTGCTTCTATTTCAGGCCAATAATGTATTTTGTTTTCTTTTTGATGCTATTTAAAAAATGTAACAATGTAACCTGGTTTATTTGTTGTTCTTTGGCAAAGGGACAGGATAACTATGCTTTCCTGTGTTTTTAACATTATATTCAGTACTAATGCAGTCTTTAGATGGACCTTTCCTAAAGTGTGGTTATATTGTGTAGTCCAACCTTCCTAAGGACAGAAGAAGAGAGGAAGGCTTTAGAGTGAAGAGAAATTCAACATTTAACATCCTCAATGTAACATTTTTTATAATGAAACAATAAAGGAAAAATGAATGCATAATGGGGGGAAAGGTATCATAGGAAAGTTTGGAAAGAAGCTATTGAAAAATTACAGGATTATTTCAGGGAAATGAAAGTAATTTTCCATGTAAACAGAGGATTTCCAAAAAAATGACAAATAAAGGTGGACCTATCTATCATTCGATCCAGCAATCCCACTACTAGGTATTTACCCAAAGGAAAAAAAGACATTTTATAAAATGTCTTTTTTTTTTTTGCTTTCAATCAAACTGAGAACAAGAGAATGGAATCCTCAGGTAGTACCAGTCTGTAAAAGAGAGGAAGGACTTCTTGGTAGTCTGAAACTTTTTGAACTGACATGGTAGACTTTATGAAGACTGACATGGTAGAAAATTACACCGCTCAACACATGGTACCTTTATAATTTAGCACTAATACAAACTTATTAAAATAGAGGGGATGTTTTTAAAGAGAACAAAGAGGGAAGTGAAACATTACCTAGTATCTCACCATCCAGAAGTGCCTGATGGGAATTTGCAAGATCAAAACAGGAGATTCATCTATCTTCATGAAGACAGAAGGCTGGACGGAATACACTTAATGCAATTTAATGTAACCTCGGGGAAAGAAGGACTTTTTGCTTTTTAGGGTTGTTGAGACAATTTGGGCAGATAATTATGATAATTAGATTCCTAAAACCAAATTCTTGAACCCTAGATTTACTCACTTTTTTTGTGATTAAAATCACAAAGAGGAAGGGGTACTTCTACCCAGGGAATGTAACTGGACTACCTATGTAATTAAACAACCTCTCCATTCTCCTCTCCATGGGTAGCTGAGAGAATTATAAAACATTTCTGAGTCATTTTATCTTTGTGTTACTCTGTAGGTCCGTGCCAGTAAGTAATCACCTACGTGTAATTTCTGTTTTACTTTTTAAGCTGGATAATGCAGATGAACAAGCAGCCCAGATCAGAAGGGAACTGGATGGTCGACTGCAGTTGGCAGAGAAAATGGCAAAGGTAAATTGTTAACTTTCATGGATGGTACCACATTTCTTCCTTTACCTAGATATCTGTGGCCTGAAAAGGTGTTTTGTATAAGCAAAGCCAGTAGAAAAGCCATGCGCAATGGTGCATACCTGTGGTCCCATTTACTGGGAAGGTTGAGGCAGTAGGATTCCATGAACCCAGGAGTGTTCATGGAACACTAATTGCCCTGAGCACAAAGAATTTAGTTCTTTGTGGGATGTTGGACTCAGGGCCTTAATTCCTCACTGTTGGCTGAAACCTCCCTCAGTTCTTTGCCAGCTGAGCCTCAGCAGCTTCACCACAGGCAGCTGGTTTCGTTTAGAGTAGTGGGCTATGATTGTGCCTGTGAACACTGTGAATAGCCTCTGTATTTCAGGCTGGATAACACAGCAAGACCTTGTCTCACATGCACACAAATATATATACACCGTATAAACTCGAGTATAAGCCGAGTTTTTCCGGCACAAAATTTGTGCTGAGTTCGGGTTTTTCGGCACAAATTTTGTGCCGAAAAAACTCGACTTATACTCGAGTATATACGGTATGTATATATGTACATATATCTTGAGCATAATTTTCTCTTCTATATGTATACCTCTTAATCCCAAGTATCTGAATGCATATTATATAAAAGGAGCATTATTACCCACATTGCATATCCACCCCCAAATATCAACTGTTTAAATTCAGTGATGACTTTTATAGGATTTCTGAAAGCAATGCCTGAATCTCTCAAACTGCTAGATCTAGAAGAGTTTTGATATTGCACTAAGTAAAATAATAAAAAAGAAAAATCTCCTCTCTGCAAAATCATACGATACATTCTAAAGTATCCAGCATGGTTTTTTTTGGCTCATATTTATGACAACTAATATTTGACTGAATGATTCAATACAGGAAAATGTTAAGTAATGCAGAGTCTGGCAGATAAAATATGTTCAGTATAATATTGCAGATTTTAATTTTTGCCATCATGTGTTTTTGCAAAGAGAAATAGATTCCAAATGAAAGCCATGACTTTCTTTTTAATACTGTAGGTTTTTAGAGTGAATGGAACCTAATTGTGTAAATCGTTTAGTGGATTGATGGGTTGATCTACTTCAGTGTCATGAAAGTATTAGTTCTTTCCAATAGAATTGCCCTGAGCATTAAGATTTTCTCCCTTTTCTTGCTGCCAAGCAAAAGCTTTGAATATTTGATGGGTAGTTTATCTCTCTTCCTTCCCCACTTCATATAACATGTATAAATACATGCATCTTTATTTACAGTTTCACAAATATATATGTATATGGACCCTGTGTAACCATTCCCAAATCAAGATAGTAATCACTTCCGGCAGGAATGAAGATGCATCTCGTACTAATTTTAACGATCAAATTATTTTGGGATGTCTGAAAAAAATACAGATTTACAATTAGTTAGTTTTTAAAATACAAATACTGTGTTTTTCTAATGTTTATTAAATTAAAAAGTAGAAAAATGATAAATTAGAGATAAATAATTAAATATAAAAAAAATTGGGAGAAATTAGGTAATAAGGATGACAGTAAGTTATGAGACCCAAGCCAGAGACATACGAGGACAAATCCCCAGATGAATGAAGAGAGAGGGTGCTATGAGTAAGGGGCAGTGGCGGAAAGAATAACACACGTATTTTTGTCCTCCGAATATATAGGGAGATGCTGGATCATTAATCTGAATGTGAACTTCATAGGATAGAAATAAAGTTGTATCTTTATTTGCAATTATAAGCTTTAGAGGTAAATAGTATTTAATCTGGCTGGAAGACCATTTGTTTTCCTAGATCTGAGGGTAGGAGAGATGGTTGGGGGGCTGTGCCTGACAGCATGGGGGTGGCACTGAATCTTTACTCAGCATTTGTAAGTTGCCTACTTAGATATAGATTGTAGCTAAGAGGGGGAAAATGTCATAAATCGCACTGGTCCCTCTGAGGGCCTGAGTGCATAGGCAATGCCTTAGAAGAAAGTTTAATTGATTTTCTGAAGTTAGGAGACAAGGAGGAAAGCCTCAAATGTGTTCCCAAGGTCACATCTAAGAAGGAGCATTGTGAACCCTGGGCTGCATCAGAAGGACTGGTCGGTGACAAACCCATGAAGGCTTCTCCTGGAGGGGACCCCAGTGGTTTTATTAGAGATGTTAGTAAAGTGGGAAAACTGTGGAGGAAGAAGTGGGGTTGGAAGGAAAAATATACCTCTGAAGATAGGACACCTTTCAGTAAAAATATTTACATAACAGATCAAGCAGGTTTCATTGCTTTCCACTTCAGTGTGACCAAATGGAATATTTCATCTTAATGAAATATTTATAAGGCTAATGGCAGTCTACTGACTTTGTTGCATTGAATCCCTACAGTAATCCTGGGAACCCACAAAGACAGATGATATCATGAATTTAATTTTGTAGAAGAGGAAATTGAGGCTTAGGGAAGATGACTGACTTCACCAAGGTTGCATAACAACTTCCTTGAGCTGAAGCCGCTTCAAACCCTGGCCTTGCTGTATGTAGGGCCTGGACTGGCTCCTTTCTCCTGCTGCCTCTTCAGGGCGATGGATCTAGAAGTGTGGTCTATTAATAGGTATTAGTTGGCAACCAGGACTGCCCCCTTCCATGCTTCACAAAATAACACAATACAAATAACAGTAAAGCCACAGGACAGAAATCTCTGTTTCAAGGGAGAGAAATATTGACTTCAGTATTTAGCCAAGGGATAATTAGAAAACAGTAGGAAAGAATATGGATAGGGGTAGAAAGACCTGTGGTCAAATCTGTGATTGCTGTTTCCTAGAGTTATAATAACAGATATGTGATTGAACAGTTTTGAGTCTCATTTTTTTTACTATCCATATGTTTAAGGGCAAATGTTTATTTGAACAGCCAGCCATTGCCGTAGGTACTTGGATTATTGGGATAAAACAAAACAAAAATATTGCTGCCAGGCCCTGGTGGAGCTCATATTTAATTTTGGGAGGCCCTATGAAAAGCAGTAAACATGCCTTTCAACTGAACTGTGAGAGGTGGTCTTTGCTACTTAGAAAATAGATCAGAGCACATGGGCTCAGGAGCAGAGGCGGGAGTGGGGGGTGGTTGCAGTTTCCAGTCAGGTGATCAGGGCAGGCCAGTTCTTGGCAGCACAATCTTTCTGGTTACAAATTCCTGAAGATTTGGAATCATCTTTGACTCTTTTCCTTTTCTGATACCACATGCAAGATTTATCAGGAAATCCTCTTGCCTCTACCTCCAAAGTAGTTCTAGAATGTGATAGATGTTGCAATCTTCCTTCATGTAGGACAGTCATTGCGTCTCACCTGGATAATCCTTCTGTCCTTGTGGCTCCTCTCCCGGATGCCACCCCAGTCAACACAGCAGAGAGTGATTTTCAGCACAAAACCTTATGCAGGGGTCCCCATGTTGCCCAGAGTAAAATAAAAGTTCCTACAATGGCCGGCAAAGGCTCCAATGATCCGGTCTGTTTTACCCCTCTGACCTTATCCTCCACTAACCTCTTATCCTTGCCCAATTCACTTCAGCTTGGGTGGCCTCCTTGTTCCTCCTACTACAAGGTACTCGCTCTGACTGTTCTCCCTGCCGGCAGTGATCTTCCACTTCTGTTCCATGCCTTGCTTCCTGTAGTAGTCAGGTCTCCAGAGAAAGAGAACCAACGTGAGGTCATCTGAATGTCTAGATGTGTATCTAGATACATAGAGATAGATCTCAAAATATGTGCCGATGGTAGATTTTTCATTAAATAACATGTTGAAAAATTAATGAAAAAAATGCATTCAAACCTTCAAATATATATTTGCCCTTTGCTTTGTTGAAATATAACTTGTAGAAAGGAAAAATTATTACTTTCATACAAAGATGAAATGGATGCAGAGATTTTGTTTAATGAATAATTAGTTAAGTGAACCAATTTGATGTTAAAACAAATACAGAGAGTATTTGAGAAATTAGGTGTTCTGGGGCATGCTAAAATTTATGGATTACAGGCAAAAGTGGTTAGTTTCTCAAACAAATTTAAACCCTAACCATTGGATAATCTTACCTATCAGACAAACATGTGCATCTTTTCCAACCAAACTTCTACAAGGTAACATGAAACCTCACAGAAACATGTCCTAGGTACATTTCCCCAACTGGCCCTTGGGTGGCCTTTGCTGGTGTGTTAAAGGACCTGCCCCCTCATCTTTTTGCCTTACTCTGAGTTTGGAATGTTTCTCTTGATAGCTTTTAAAGTTAATCCAAAAATAAAAAAATACACTTTGTATGATTTATTTTGCTGTTCCCCCTTTGCTTGTTTTGAAAAACCATTTTAAAACAGTTCCTCCCACCCAAAGAAAGCCAAGGTATTTTATAGCTGGGTTGTTGTATGTTTTACAGGAGGATGCAAATGTCCAATTTTAGAATGCTACTTCAAACTGTAGAGAAGTGTTAAAAGGATACTTAGGAAACTTTTTCAAGAAAATTAATTTTAATTTAGGTATTTAACCTCTCTGTGATAATATTAAATTTTAATATTTTTTGTATGCAAATTTTTTTAAAAAGAAATATGTGAAGGTTATATTGGGGGGAAAGGAGAACAGGTGGTCTGAGGCCTGGGGACAGATTTGTGACGTAGTACCAGATATTCCTTCCCACCCCATGAAGGAACGAACTGTGGCAAGTGGGCCCGAGACCCAGTACAGATTGACAAGAGCACCCTGGACTCATTCCAGTTGTATGAGAGATGCAGATTTCTCGATTAAAAAAAATTTTTTTTTTTGAGACAGAGTCTCAAGCTATTACTCTGGGTAGAGTGCCATGGCATTACAGATCACAGCAACCTCAAACTTCGGTGTTAAGTGATTCTCTTGCCTCAGCCTCCTGAGTAGCTGGGACTACAGGCACCTGCCACAATGCCTGGGTATTTTTTGGTTGTAGTTGTCATTGTTGTTTGGCAGGCCTGGGCTGGATTCGAACCCACAGGCTCCAGTGTAGGTGGCTGGTGCCCTAACCACCTGAGCTACTGAACCTCTTGAGGTTAAATTTAACCTTTTGGTTAAATTTTGAATGATACCAAGAGAAACCTCAGTACAGGCAGTGATTTTCTAGAGCACCAGTCAATCATTTGGAGGATGGCTTTCATCTCTCTTTGTGTGGGGATGGCCACATCTCACTGAGCTTCATGATATAAACCCATCTGCCTATGCTTTAAAGAGAGGAAGGAGTAAGTCCCAAGTTGGCAAAGATTAAAACAAGAGCCAAGAATATGAGGTCCCAGAGTGCTTTTATCTGCTCTTTAGTGGTATATAAATTGATAGAATCTTCCCTCAGAACAATTTGTCAGTATATAAATATCAATATTTGGAATGTCCTTTTAATTGAAAGAAAGAACAGAAATATGATTGCAGAGATAAAAGGGTTGAATGACAATGCTCATGTAGTTCAGCAAGAAAATAGAATCTTCCTGATAGTTACTTTTTCACATAACAGCTTTTACACATATATAAATTTACCTTTTCCTTTATACTTAATTTTTCCCTAAACCTTCAGTAAAAAAACGAATTTAGGATCATAAGAAATCTTGGCATGTTTGTGTGATGTGAAAATTCACCAATTTTAGAATATGACCATATGACTTTTCAACATTAGTGAATTTTCACCTCACACAAAATTCAAAGATCTCTTTTGACCATAAATTCAGTTTTTACTAATGGTTTAGAAATATAATGCTTCTTTATAAAAAGCATACCTTTCCACCAATACACTTCTGTAGTAGGAAAGAAAGAGAGATATTGTTTAAAGGTTTGTTTTCTAACTGGTGAAGCAAGTTATCTGGTCATCCTGAACGTTTTCTTTCCCTCTCGCTTTTCCTCCTCCCTCCCTCCCTCCTTCCCTCCCTTTCTTTCTTTCTTCTCTCTCTCTCTTTCTTTTTTCTTTCTTTTCTTTCTTCCTTTCTTCCTTTCTGTCCCTTTCTCTTTCTCATCTTCCTCCCTCCTTCCCTCCCTCCCTCCCTTCCTTCTTTTTTTCTTTCTCTCTCTCTCTTTCTTTCCTTTTTCTCTTTCCCTCTTCCCCTCTCCTCTTCCCCTCTCTCCTTCTCTCTGCTCCTCTCTCCCCTTCTCTTTCCTTCTCCCCCTCCGTCTCCTTCTGACTCTCTTTTTTAAGAGAGTCTCACTGTGTTACTTGGGCTAGAGTATAGTGGCATCATTATAGCTCGCTACAACCTCCAACTCCTGGGTTCAAATGATCCTCCTGCCTCTGCTTGCCAAGTAGCTGTGACTTCAGTCATGAACCAGCTCACCTAGATCATTTTTTTCTGTTTCAGTAAAAACCAGGTCTTGCTCTTCTTGCTCAGGCTGGTCTCGAATTCCTGAGCTCAGTCTTCCTGCCTTGGCCAACCACAGTGGTAGAATTACAGGCATAAGCCACCAAACCTGACCTAACATTTTCTTCTAGACAAGTTACCCCAATCATTGAAAGCTGACAATGGCTTCTCCATTTTTATCTATATACTAAAATATCTAACATGTATGTTTTTAGAGTTGGTTTTCCCTTAAGCAAATCCTATTTTAAAAGGTTAATTTGATAATATGTATTTTTCGTTCTGTACACAATGATCCTCAATAAGATTGACAAGGTGCCTTTAGGTATACTCAAAATTGCCAAAGGATTTTAAAGCCTAGAAACTTAAGTAGGGTAGATGTATTATACATGTATTGCAGTGTTATAATTTCTAAGGCAGTGAAGTGTGTACATCATATAATCTCTCTGATAAAATATGACTTATGTAACACTGTTATTTTAAAAATTATTTTTAAGGAAAGAAAATTTCCGAAATTCATAGCAAAAGAAATGGAGACTATGTATATAGAAGAGTTGCGGTCTTCAGTGAATCTGCTAATGGCCAATTTAGAAAGTCTTCCAGTTTCAAAAGGTGGCCCAGAATTTAAATTACAAAAATTAAAGCGGTCACAGAATTCTGCATTTCTGGACATAGGAGATGAGAATGAGATTCAGCTGTCAAAGTCTGACGTGGTGCTGTCGTTCACCTTAGAGGTAAGTGGCTTTGTCCCCGGCTCTCCTCTGACAACACAGATGAAGGAGCACAGTGATTCCTACTGACCTGTGTAGTAAATTCTAGAACTTAAACGATAGTATATTTTGGAAATGTTAAATTATTCTTCATTTGCTGGACTCTCTGGTTGTTGTATGGGCAAACATGCAAATTTTTTAACCATGGAAGCAGTATTAAGATTAAGTAATAAAAGCATTGAGGCAAGTCTGTTTTATGCAGCAAGGCCAGTAGGAGTTCACTGATAAAATAAGCATCAAAACACACTTGGTTGGAACTGGGTTTAAACACATAATTGAATTATTTAATTTGGGAACTTCTTTTAGGCTTTTAGTTAACCTTGCCTTTTTTTTTTTTTTAATCTAGTTCACCTGTGAGATCATCTTCTTGCCTCATTATCAGGTGTAATGCACAGATAATGAGAAGCAGAGATTTCTTCCTCTCTAGGACTTCATTATAGGCACCATAAATATCTTCCTAATGTTTACAAGAACTTGTGTCCCGCATTTACAGTTGTGCTCCCTAAGACTTCAGAGTTTCATCCCTTTTGTAGAAATCACTGGAAACCAAGGCGGATGCTCTTAGCGCAGCTACCTTGATGTTTTTAATGATTATCGTCTTCATTACTAATCTATGGACATGGGCTAATCTAGTCTGCCTCTGGGTTATACAACACAACAGTACTCACAAGCACCTACAAACATCTCCCATTCCCTGGAAGTAAAAACGAGTATGAAACACAAGATAGAAGGTTATATTGTAATAATTGGGAGGATGAAGTTACTATTTGTCTTGAACAGCAGCTCTTCCCTCAAGCATAGATTTTGTTCGATGAGTAAATACTAACAATGTGAAACTTTAATTTTTTAGCTCTCTGAAAACATTACACTGAAGCTTACGGCTTCTTCCTTATATTGTTATATTCTTCTTTGCTGGTTCCCAGGACTGCAGTTCACATTTTCCGACTGACAAAGTAAAGCGTATACAGTCTTATGTGGAACAATTTTAAATTTCTTTGTTGATACTTGTTTAGTTTGTGGCAGAAAAAAAAAAAAAAATCTACTTCTGGTCTTTTTCCTCCATTTTATTGAATTCTAAGATAAATTCAAGCTTGAGGATAAGACAACTGCCTCTCCCTTTGTTATCTTCAGGCTAATAATTTCTTTGTAAGTTAACAGATGAAATTTACTGTCAGAGTAGAAATATGTGGCTTTCTTCTGACTCAAGATTTAATTCTGGGTTTATCTGATGACTTTGCCAGATAGTTTTGCTACTTGAGGTTTCTTCCTCAATCTCTCCTGCCTTGTTACATGTGGAATTTTCTCATCATTCCTGCCTCAGATCACCTGCTGACTGAAATGCAGTGGGCCTACTTTTTACTAAGGCTTCGTACAAAAGAAAATCAGCCATTTAATTAATTACTTTTTATAAAGAAGAGTTTGCCATTTACATTCATGGATGGAAAAAATAATTTGTAGAGCAAATAATTTCTATGATATACAAATCTATCATTATCTTTATATTTAAACATGCAGAAGTGAAACCAGTTCAGAACATTTTCTTTCCTTGGTTGTTCAAAACTCTTAATCAATTGTAAATAACTTATGAATTCTATTTTGTCTTTTAAAAACAAAATTAAGCGATGAGTCAATGTTTAAGTGGATATATAAAGTCTTATTCTGTGCTCTATTGTCAGTATGTTAAAAAAGGCTATTCAGTTGGCAATACAGTATAATGTTAGGAGGAGAAAATGAGCTAACACTTCATTTGTAAGTCAGAGAAGCTTGCATGTATGTAAAATTGTTTGATATACTCTGTTGTTATGTCGATTTAGGCAGATATTTTTTCTACCATAATGTAATACAAATTTGTTCTCATGTGCCCAGTATTTGAAGTAGGAGTAATGTCAAGCAACAAAATGAAATGTTAAGCGAGGACTGCCCAGAGCTTGTCTGTCAGACCCTGAAGAATAGACTTCTCTGCCACAAGGCCTCTGACATCAGCCAAGCTGAGAGGAATGATTATCCCTCCCCATTAAGCAAGCCTTTCTCCTCAGACGTCAGATTTCAGCCTGAGAAAACTCTGAAAGGGAAGCAGTTAATCCGATTTTAAGCTTTCATATTTCATTAGTTAGGCTTAGAATTGGCCCAGTGGAGGATTTTTTTTTTTTGACTCAGAATCTCACTCTGTCACTCAAGCTAGAGTGTTCTAGAGTGCCAAGACATCAGCCTCGCTCACATCAACCTCAAATTCTTGAGTTCAAGCAATCCGCCTGATTCGGCCTCCTGAGTGGCTGGGACAACAAGTGCCTGCTTAATGTCCAGCTCATTTTTTCTATTTTTAGAAGAGACAGGGTCTTTCTGTTGCTCAGGCTTGTCTAATATTTCTGAGCTCAAGGGATCCTCCCAACTCAGCCTCCCAGAGTGCTAGGATTGCAGGCCTGAGCCAATGTGCCTATCTTTAGTGGAGGAATCTTTTCTAAAAACTGTATACTCAATCTAAAGAATAAAGTACAGATTTGAAAACTCTACTCAAATGTCACCTTCTTTTTGAATTGGCTCTCACTCCTTCGTTCTCATACCTTATCTTCTTCCCTTATCATGCTCAATTTTTGCCAAAACATTTATTACCTAACATAGGAAATGGGACAATTAAGTTTACAAACTCATCCTAGAAAAAGTGCTATGAATCTCACTGCTGAGTATCAATATAGTCACTGTCAAGGTGCTCACTCCCCTTGGCCATCTGGTGAGATAAGTTAACCCTCGATACACTAAGCCATTCAATGATGTATAATATTAATTTTTAAGTGAGACTAAATAAACAAATGTTCATCTGTGAAGTGAAAAGTCTGTGTTGTATGGGGAATGCTGTGAGTGGCGTGAATATAGTTGACTTTTCACACTGAGTTTTTTCACTGCTATTAGGCTGGCAGCAGACCTCATGACCTCCCTGTATGGGGTGGACATAAAGTTCATGTGCAACTTGAATAGTTATAGGGGTGTGTGTGTGTGTGTGTGTGTGTGTATGTGTGTATTTCAATTGCATATGAACTTTATGGCCACCCTGTATGAGTCCCAATTTCCATTTCACTATACTGTGTAGATTCATTTCCCACAAAAGCATCATTTAACTCTGATCAGTTGATCACTGTGTCACTCAGAAGCACATTATCTAGTTTTCATATTGTGCGTATGTTTTCTTCTCCTCTTCTCCCTCCCCCCTTCCCTCCTCTTCCATCTTCTTCTGTCTCCTCCTCATTTTTTTTTTTTTTTCTTTTTTGCATCTAGGACAACTTTGTCTATTTATACTTGAGACATCAGCCACAGAGATAGATACAGGGGAAAGAGAGGATGAAACATAGTTCTAGATTCTGTAGGTCCATTAGCAAGTTTTACTGGGAACTGAAATGCTTATTTAAAAGAAGGGTAATTGATGATTCGTGGAACTCTTGGCTATCTTTATGACTAATGATTGAGACTAGAGATGTTTTGTTTTCTTTTTGTAAATCAGGTCTATAGAATTGGGCTCTTGTTTTATTTATATGTACATGTTCATCACAGAAGTTCTATCTTTTGCAAGTGGCAATTCTGCAGGATAAAATATTCCTGACATAGTTTGGAGTATTGTTGTGAAAGCAGTGTGCTGTTTTACAAGTCGTGTGCTCTAGGAGGTCCTGTCTACAGTAGCTTGTGGTAGAGTGACAAAAATGACATCAGGCGGAGGCATCTTTTCTTGTCTTTTCACTCTGGCTATTTAAACTCACGGCAGAAAGAGATGCTCATAAACGGTAATATTCCTGGAATATGAACCCACGTTGTTAGGATCCCTACACTTATTCTGGGACACAAAATTCTGTTGTTTCGTATCTTTTAAGTGATCATCAGAAATTTCTATTATTGAACTAAGTTATTAGAGTTGTGGTGGTGAGTCCAAATGTGGTTGACTTTCAGTTGATATGGTTGCCTACTCCTTTTGTCTCAGCTTCCTGTTACTTTTATTTGTGTAAAGATCTAACAAATTCCAATATTAACAACAATAAATTTGAGTCATTATAAGTGCACAACTTTTTTGCTTATTTTTCTTAATCAAGATTTGGTACCTCACCCCAATTTCCCTGAGTATTAAAGCAGCTGTGAAAGGTGTTACTTTTTTTTTTTTTTTTCTTTTAGTTTTTGTAGTTTTTGGCTGGGACTGGGTTTAAACTCTCTACCTCCGGTGCATGGGGCTGGCACCCTACTCCTTTGAGCCACAGGTGCCGCCTGAAAGGTGTTACTTTTATTTGTCCATTCTCTAGTATGTTGGTATGCATTTCAGTGTAAGAAAATGGCAAAAGCCTTGGTTGAGAAAGGAAAGTTGCTATGAGTTTGATCTTTTATCACCAAGTAACTAAGAAATCAGTTTTCCATATTTTTTATGAAAAGAAACAAACTAAAACCAGATATATGTACTGTACTTACGAACATAACCATTCTCTCACAGAGTTGAAAGAACAAAATTCTTCTAATGGTTTGGTCTTTGAGACCTTTTGGATCAAGATTCATATCACAACTCTATGAAAAGTATAATGATTCTAGCAAGGTATTAAATAATCAATAAATGATGCAGATATTATTTGTGGCAGATATTTTGATAGCTATGGAGCAAGAATGATACTATTCTTGCTTTTAAAAATTCAAAGTAAGATCATTAAAGAAATTACGGAACATACGGGTGGTCATAAAGTTCATGTGCAACTTGAAATTTAAAGTAGATTATTTAAAATTTATGGTCACCCTATCTATAAAAGTCATTTGAATACATTTTGTAAATGTGAATTTATAAAAGTTGATACAAGTTTTGGTTGGAAGAAACTATGACAAATAACATTCATATTTTATACATTCAGTGAGAATGATAAGTGACAGTATTTTAAGGGTGGAAGCCTTTTTAATAAACATTAAAAGGATACTTAAGGGATGGGGGTGCTCTCACTTAAGGGGCACAAGTTAAGGTGTATCGCACACCTCTTGGAGGCAGGACACAATTGTAAGAGGGACTAAACCTAACAAATGCAAACAATATAACCTAATTCTTTGTAACTTCAATTAACCTGAAACAAAAAAAGTAAGAAAACATGCATTTTAAGAAATTTTTAAAAAATGAGAATGAAACAAACAAGCAAACAAAAAATACATACGTTTTTATCTACATGTTATGAAAATATACATGTTTTCCTCCTCTCTCCCAGGATCTATAAACACATAAAACAGATTCAGTGTTTTTTAATCTTTTTCCATTAAATGTGTAATACATTAAATTATGACATTCATTTAATAGATACAATTTGTTTCTTACCAAGTTAGTATCAAGATGTTCAGTGACAAATTATAGCTCACATATTATTTTGATAATAAGACATGGTGACCAGAAAGAAAAAAATTTTATAAATAGTAATAGTTATCTAACATAAGTGAACATAAAAAATCTCTGATATCGCATATTGAAACCATGAATAAATACTGGTATGATGATGACAGTATCTACCAGTAATAAATACTGTATCACTATACAGAACACAATATGTACTGCTGTTGTTGTTTTCCCTGAATTTTCATTTATGATTCTACCTTACTTCATATAGACTTGCCTTTATTTGTTAAGGATCTGAGTTTAAATTTCATTAAATTTACTAAGGCTTTTATTTATGCCTTTAACCTTACTTTTATTTAACAGCTGGCAGGAAATATTTCTTCAGCTACCAGACTTCCTCAAAATATTATGTACCATTATAAAAAAGATAAAATGCTAGTGAGGTTAACAGATAACAAAACTATTTTCTTCCAGTTTTATTAAATTAATCTTCCTCATTTCAGTTCGTGCCTCGATTTCTGTTGTTGCCAAATGCTGTCAACTTGACTTATTATTTTTAAATCATTTTATCTTTAGATTGTCATCATGGAAGTTCAAGGTTTGAAGTCAGTTGCTCCCAATCGAATTGTTTACTGTACGATGGAAGTAGAAGGAGGAGAAAAACTGCAGACAGACCAGGCTGAAGCCTCAAGGCCACAGTAAGCTAGCTGAAAAAATAAAAACAGGCTTTGTTTTTATTTTCCCAAGGAAATGTGCTGTATTTATTTTTGGTATTATATGGTATTACACTCTGAAATTGCTTTTTGGCTAGCTCTGTCTCAGTTGTGTTAGGATCAGTGTGCACCTTTCTGGATAATGATGTGATCATTAGAACTGTGACAAATTGCCTGTGGGGTGCAAACAGAAAATGCAACATGCAAATGAGAGACGAATCATCAGGCAATGAAACGATTGTAAGTCATTTCTAAGGAAAGTATGTTTGATCATCACGTATCCCTTAAAAGGTAGCACATGATCCTATCTCAGTTATGAGAATTAAGAAACCTCTGTCGAGATCCTGGCCAGGCCCTGGTTGGGCATTGAGGATGGACAATGAACAAAGAACTTTAATTTTCTTTAGAGAAGATGGACCTGTTGATGGGGTTGAGAAGAAGCACATCAGACCTTCTCACCCCACCTGACAGAGCCCTACAGGTCTGCCTCTGACCAATTTCTCATTCATTACCTAATCTGCCACTATCTATCTACTGGCCTTCACATGGTCCCTCAAAACACATACCAACCTTTTCTCATTGTTGAACTTCCCTTCCTCTGACTGCAGTCATCTTCCCTCTGTGCTTGTATACCTGGTTCCTTGACATTGAGAGAATTTCAACTTCAACATCAGTTCCTGAGAATAATACTTCTCTTTAGATAACCCAATGGAAAACAGATATTTTTCTGGTTCATAAATTTTCAATTTTTTTTTTTTTTTATTGGTGGGGATTCATTGAGGGTACAAAGAACCAAGTTCTATTGCTTGCATTTGTTAGGTTAAGTCCCTCTTATAATTGTGTCCCACCCTCAAAAGGTGTGTCACAGATCATGACTCACCCCCCACCACCTCCTTCCTCCTTTCTTCTCTCTGCTCTTCCTTTCCCCCACCCCCTCCCTGCTTCCCTCCCTCTGCTCTTCCCTTCCCCTACCTCCCTCCCTCCTACTCTATCTCTGCTCTCCCCTTCCCCCACCTCCCACAGTGTACTAGGTCATCAACTGTCTTCATATGAGAATTGAGTACATAGGATTCTTGCTTCTCCATTCTTGTGATGCTTTACTAAGAATAATGTGTTCCACTTCCATCCAGGTTAATACAAAAGGTGTAAAGTCTCCATCATTTTTAATGGCTGAATAGTATTCCATGGTATACAAATACCACAGCTTGTTGATTCGTTTCTGGGTTGGTGGGCATTTAGGCTGTTTCCACATTTTGGAGATTGTAAATTGAACTGTGATAAATAATCTAATGCAAGTATCCTTATGATAAAAGGATTTTTTTTTTCCTTCTGGGTAGAAGCCCAGTAATGGGATTGCAGGATCAAATAGGAGGTCTAGCTTAAGTTCTTTGAGGGTTCTTCACACTTCCTTCCAAAAATGGGTGTTATAGTTAGTTATAGTCCCACCAGCGGTATACAAGTGTTCCCTTCTCTCCACATCCACACCAGCATCTGCAGTTTTGAGATTTTTGTAATGAGGTACATTCTTGCTGGGGTTAGATGATATCTCAAGGTGATTTTGATTTAGCTTTCTCTAATAATTAGGGATGATGAGCATTTTTTTTTATATGTTTGTTAGCCATTCATCTGTCTTCTTTAGAGAAGGTTCTAGTCATCTCTCTTGCCCATTGATGTATGGGATCGTTGGCTTTTTTCATGTTGACTAATTTGAAGTCTCTACAGATCCTAGTTATCAAGTTTTGGTATGATTCAAAATATGCAAATATCCTTTCCCATTGTGTAGGTTGTCTATTTGCTTTGGTTGTTGTCTCTTTAGCTGTACAGAAGCTTCTCAGTTTAAATTCCATTTGTTTACTTTTGTTGTTGTTTCAATTGCCACAGAAATCTTCTTCATAAAGTCTTTCCCCAGGCCAATATCTTTAAGTATTTTTCCTATATTTTCTTTGAGGACTTTTATCATTTTATGCCTTAAATTTAGGTCTTTTTACCCATCTTGAATCAATTTTTGTGAGTGGAGAAATGTGCAGGTCTAGTTTCAGTCTTTTACATGTGGACAGCCAGTTCTCCCAGCTCCATTTATTGAATAGGGATTCTTTCCCCCAGTGTAGGTTCTTGTTTAGTTTATCAAAGATTCGGTGACTGTAAGATGTTAGTTTCATTTCCTGATTTTCTATTCGATTCCAAATGTCTTTGTCTCTATTTTTGTGGCAGTACCATGCTGTTTTGACCACTATGGTCTTGTAGGATGGCCTAAGGTCTAGTCTACTGATGCCCCCAGCTTTGTTTTTATTGCTAAGAACTGCCTTAGCTATAAAAGAGGAAATTATTAACTTCCTTGAGCATAACAACAATGAAGACAAAAGCTACCAAAACCTGTGAGATACTGCAAAAACAGTCCTGGAGAGGAAAATTTATCACTTTAGATGCCTACATCTGAAAAACAGAAAGAGAGCACATCAAAAAACTCACTGACCATCTTATAGAATTGGAAAAAGAAGAACAATCTAAGACTAAACCCAGCAGTAGAAAAGAAATATCCAAAATTAAATCAGAGATTAAGGAAATTGAAAACAAAAGAATCATTCAGAAAATTAATAAAGCGAAGAGTTGATATTTTGAAAAAATAAATGAAATAGATAAACCTTTGGCCAGACTAACTAGAAATAGAAAAATAAAATCTCTAGTAACTTCAATCAGAAATGATAAAGGGGAAATAAAACAGATGCCGTAGAGATACAAGAGATTATCTCTGAATACTACAAGGCACTCTATCCCCAGAAATTTGACAATGTTAAAGAAATGGATTTATGTTTAGAATCATACCCTCTCCCTAGACTTAGCCAGGAAGAAATAGATCTCCTGAACAGAGCAATTTCAAGCATTGAGATCAAAGAAACAATGAAAAAATCTCCCAACAACAACAAAAAATGCCCTGGTCTGGATGGCTTCACACCAGAATTCTATTAAACCTTCAAAGATGAGCTTATTCTCATACTGCAAAAATTGTTCCAAAAAATTGAGGAGGAAGTAATCTTACCTAACAAGTTCTATGAAGCAAACATCACCCTGATTCCAAAACCAGGAAAAGACCTAACTAAAAGGAGAACTTCAGACCAATTTCACTAATGAATATAGATGCAAAAATTCTAAACAAAATCCCAGCCAATAGATTACAACTTATCATCAAAAAAGTCATACATCCATCAAGTAGGTTTCATCCCAGAGATGCAAGGCTGGTTTAACATGCACAAGTCCATAAATGTTATTCACAATATCAACAGAAGCAAAAACAAAGACCATAAGGTCCTCTCAATAGATGCAGAAAAAGCATTCAATAAAATCCAACATCCTGTTCTAATTAGAACACTAAAGAGTATAAGCCTAGGTGGTACATTTCATAAACTGATTGAAGCTCTGACAAACCCACAGCTAATATTTTACTGAATGGAGTAAAACTGTCTGGTTTCCACTTAGAACTGGAACCAGACGAAGTTGTCCTCTATTGCTACTACTATTCAACATAGTGCTGGAAGTTCTAGCCAGTATAATCAGGCAAGAGAAGGAAATAAAGGGCATCGAATGGGAGCAGAGGAGGTTAAACTCTCCCTGTTTGCTGACGATATGATCTTATACTTAGAGAACCCCAAAGACTCAACCACAATACCCCTGGAAGTCATCAAACAATACAGTAATGTCTCCAGATATAAAATCATGTCCACAAGTCATTAGCCTTTGTATACCAGTAACATCCAAAATGAGAGGCTAATCAAGGACACAATTCCCTTCATCATAGCTTCAAAGAAAATGAAATACCTAGGAATATACCTAACAAAAGAGGTAAAGGAGCTCTACAAAGAAAATTATGAAACTCCAAGAAAAGAAATAGCAGAGGATATCAACAAATGGAAGATATCTTCCTCATGGCTAGGAAGAATCAACTTTGTTAAAATGTCTATACTTCCCAAAGCAATTTGCTGATTCAATTCCATCTCTATTAAAATACCAACATTGTACTTGCAAGACTTGGAAAAAATAATTCTTCCTTTTGTATGGAACCAGAAAAAAACACATATAGCTAAGGCAGTTCTTAGCAATAAAAACAAAGCTGGGGGCATCAGTATTCCGGGGTTTAGGGTGTACTACAATGCCATAATGATCAAAACAGCATGGTACTGGCACAAAAATAGAGACATAAACATTTGGAATTGAATAGAAAACCAGGAAATGAAACTAACATCTTACAGCCACCTAATCTTTGATAAACCAAACAAGAACCTACACTGGGGGAAAGACTCCCTATTCAATAAATGGTGCTGGGAGAACTGGCTGTCCACATGTAAAAGACTGAAACTAGACCTGTACCTCTCTCCACTCACAAAAATTCATTCAAGATGCATGCCTTTTCATTTTTTGACTGATGTGTTTCCCATCTATTCATTTTGAATTATATTCCTCTTGAGGAAAGGGTAAACAAATCTTATCCTGTTTAGTCTTATATCTTAAGACCTAGTTGGTACACAGTCAATTTATTAAGTCAGTTGATTGAACTTATTTTTATGACTTAGTCACAGTAAATATTTTAGGGTAACATATTAGTACATTCCAAGAATTGAGCAACCATCACCACTATCAATTTTAGAACAGTAAATATTTTTAGAACAGTAAATATTTAGGGAAACATATTAGTACATTCCAAGAATTGAGCAACCATCACCACTATCAATTTTAGAACATATCCATCACCTCATAAAGAAATCTGATCCCTTTAGCTTTCAACTCCCAATCTCTCCAGCTCTCAGCAGCCACTAATGTACTTTCTGTCTCTGTGGACTTGTCTATTATGGATGTTTCATATAAGTAGAATTATACGCAGTCATATGTTGCTTAACAACGGGGATACAACTTGAGAAATGTGTTAGGTGGTTTTGTTGAACAACCTAGAGTGGACTCACATCCACCTCACATCAACCTAGATGCTGTCTTTATTTTCTGTTTCATATGGGAAAATAAATGTTCCAATATTCCATTATTGGCTATGAGTCATTTCCCTTACTTGGTCTGCAATACCACTATCGAGTGCCATATATCAGGTTTTAATATATATTCGATTATATTTTATGGGACCACCAATGTATACACAGTCTATTGTTGACTGAAGTGTCATTACCCAGTGAATGTCTGTGATATGTGCCCTTCTGCGACTGATTTCTGTCACTTAGCATGATGTTTTCAAGGTTCATTCATCTTGTAGCATATATCGTGACTTTATTTATATAACTGGATAATATTCCATTATATGTATATACCACATGCATGCATGTTGAAAGTATATACCATATGGTGTTCGCATATGTGTGTGTGTGTGTGTGTATATATATAGTTTATTCCTTCACCTGGCTTAATGGAAATATTAATATTAACATTAATAATATTCCATTATATGTATATACCACATGCAGGCATGTTGTAGGTACATGCCACTTAATGGAAACTTGGATTGTTTCCACCTTCTGGCTGTTAGGAAAAACGGTACAACAAACACTAGTGTACAATCTGTTTGAGTCCTTGTTTCAGTTATTTTGGGTAAGTACCTGAAAGTGGAATTGCTGGGACATATGGTAATTCTATGTTTAGCTTTTTGAAGAGCCTCCAAACTGCTTTGCACTGTTGCTGCACCATTTACATTCCCACCAGCAATGTATAAGAGTTCCAGTTTCTCCACATTTTCACCAATACTTGTTATTTTTCATTGTGTAACTATGTATATGTTTTATAGCTTTCTTAGCAGGTATGATGTGGGATCTCACTGTGGTTTTGATCTGCGTTTCCCTTATGAATAAAGATGTTGAGCATCTTTCCGTGTGCTGTATGAGCTCTGAAAATCTTCTTGAGAGAAGTATCTTTTGATGTCCTTTGCACATTTCTTAATCGAGCTATTTGTTTTGTGCTTGTTTGGTTATAGGAGTCCAGTTGTAAGTTGCAAGTGTTATTGATTTTAGGCCGTTATCAAATGTATTATTTCTAAGTATGTTCTCTCTCATTCTGTGGGTTTTTTCACTTTCTTGAATTGCCTTTTGTAGCACAAAATTTTGATGAAGGCCAATTTAGTTTTTCCTTGTTGGTTGTGATTTTGGTGTCATATCTAAAACTGTGTTGTGAGCTCTGAAGTCACAAAGATTTGTTCCTATGTTTTCTACTAAGACTTTAATAGTTTTAACTCTCACATTTAGATCTAGGATCTATTCTAAGTTAACTTTTGTATGTGGTTTTAACATGAAGGCCAGACTTCGTTCTTTTTTTTTTTTTTTTTTGTAGTTTTTGGCCAGGGTCAGGTTTGAACCTGCCACCTCCAGCATATGGGGCCAGCACCCTACTCCTTTGAGCCACAGGTGCCGCCCCTGACTTCCTTCTTTTGCATGTGACCATCTAGTTGTCTCAGCACCATTTGTTGAAGAAGCTATTCTTTCCCCATTAAAAGTTCTTCACATCCTTTTTGAAAATCAATTAACCATAGGTGTGTGATTCTTTTTTTTTACATCAACCTATATATCTCTCTTTATGCCTGTCCGACACTGTCTTGCTTTCTATTACTTTGTAGCGGGTTTAGAAATGAAGAGTGCATGTCCTCTATGTTTTTTCCCCAAAGTTGTTTTGGCTACTCTTAATTTCCATGAGAATTTTAGGATCAGCTTATCAATTTATTCAAGGAATTTGAAAGATCTTCATCTGAGATTCTCACAGGGATTATGTTGAGTCTATAGGTCAATTTGGAGAATATTGCCCCCTTAATATTAAGTCTTCCAATTGATGGACATGGAATGTCATTCCATCATTTTGATCTTTTATTTCTTTCAACAATGTCTGGTAGCTTTCAAAGTATAAGTTTTGGACATCTTTTATTATGTAAGTATTTTATTGTTTGTGATGTTATCGTTCCTTAATTTCATTTTTGGGTCATTCCTTTCATTTATACAGAAAATAGAATTGAATTTTGTATATTGATTTTATGTTTCAACTTTGTGGAATTTGCTTATTAAATCTAACATTTTTAGTGGATTTTGTAGGCTTTTCTATATACAAGAACATGTTATCTGTAAACAGTGATAGTTTAGATAGTTTAACTTCTTCGTGTCCTATCTAAATACCTGTTATTTCACTTTTTTTTTTTTTTTTATTTAACTTATTTCCCTCTGGTGCAATGTTCAATAGAAGTGTCAAGAAGAAACACCTAATGGCTGTTCTTGATCATAGGGGGAAAGCATATAACCTGTTATAGCAAGGTATGATTTTAGTCCTGGGTTTTTCATAGAAGCTTTTATCAGTTTGAAGAAATTCCTTTCTTTTCCTAGTTTGTTGAGTGTTTTTATAATTAAAGGGTGCCGGATATTCTCAAATGTTTTTCTGAATCTACTGAGGTAGTACAATGTATTATGTTATTTGATTTTCAGGTGTTAAACAATCCTGGCATTCCTTGAATAATTCCCACTTGGTCTTAATATAGAATTATTTTCATTTGTTACTGGATTTGGTTTTCTAGTATTTTGTTAGGGATTTTTGTCTTTCTATCCTTAAGGGATACTGTCCTTGTAATATTCATATGTAATGTCTCTGTCTGATTTTGAAATTAGAGTAACAGTGACCTTGTAAATGACTTTGCAAATGCTCCCTTCTCTTCCATTTTTTGGAAGAGTATGAAAAAATTGTATGTATTTTTCTTTATTTAGTAGACTTCACCAGTGAAGCCACTGGGAGCTGAGCTTTTCTTTGGGAGCATTTCTTTGATTACTAATTTGATATTTTCTCTTATTACAGATATATTCACATTGTCTTTCTTCTTGAATCAGTACCAGTATTTTGTGTTTTTCTGGGAATTTTTCAATTTATCTGACTTATTTAATTTATTGTCAGTTATTTATAGTATCTGCAAGCTCTTTTATTTCTGTAAGTAATAATGTTCCCTCTTTCATTTCTGATTCTAGCAATTTGCCTCTCCTTTTTCTTAGCTCATATGCTAACCTTTACCTCGCTAAGCTTTTCCTTAGCCACGTAAAAGTCTGTCTATATTTTTAAAATATATAGACAACAACAGCAGCAGCTTTTGGTCTCTTGTACTCCTCCTCTTATTTTTCTATTCCCTATTTCATTAATTTCCACCCTGCATTATTTATTCCCTTCTTTTCCTTTGCTCTTCTATTCACAGTGTGTTAAGATGAAAAGATTTGAAATCTTTCTTCTTTCTTGATATAGGCAACTGCAGTATACATTTCACTCTTAAGCATTGATTTAGTTGCATCTGTTGAGTAGTGATTTTGTCTGTCTTCATTTTCATGCATTGAGGTGCCTTTGACCAGCAAAATACTCTATGCTATTGTATAGTAAATAGAGTCAATAGAAAAAGTTTAGGGCGTGGAGAAAATTGAGCCCTTGTTACTCCTGAAACCCATTGGCAGCACCCCAGTGGGCGCCCTCTCACGTTGGGGGATGCTCTTTTATGGCACTTAGTTTGTTTAACCTGCCTTACTACTCCATGAAAACTTGAGGGAGTACAGCTGCTCTAAGAATCTCAGTATCATGTGGGTTTTTGGGGGTTTTTTTTAGCATCTTTTCTGTTTTATTTAAGTATAACATATATACCATAAAATCCATCTAGGGCAAGTTAGATGATTTTTAGTAATCATCATTGTATGCAACTCTCATCACAGTTCAGCTTTAAAACACATCACTCTGAGAAGTTCTGTCTTGGACATTTGCAGGCTATTCCTGCTTCCACTCCCATTTTTAAAAAACCACTCATCTGTTTTCAAGGTCTACAATTTTACTTTTCCTGGATATTTTCTATAAATGGAATCATGCAATATGTACTCTTTGTTTGTGGCTTTTTGCACTTAGCATAATTTTTATGAAATCTTTCATTGATACTTAAATATTTGGTTAATGAAATGCATTAACTTCTTTCTGAATAGTTACGTTAACACTTTTTCACAAATAGTAAAAGTTCACATAGGATAGTGTTCATTTAATTTTTAACTTCTAACATACTCATAATATTCTCAAAAAAGATTCTGATTACAGGGAACATAAGTGAAAGATTAAATAAATTAAAATATTTAGAAATCAGACAAAAAATATTACAATAAACCTCCAGGGCTTTTATTGTTATTCTATTATTCTCTACAAGGAAATTTGGCTAAAATAGCCTTACTGTGTTTCTGCGTGAACACAGAGTTAACTTTTAAAATGAATGAAAAGATTTGTGTTTATCACGGTTTCCCCAGGGCAGATTATGTTAAAAATGCATCTCACCAATGCTGACCAACTGTGGCTTTTCAGCAGTATCATTACTTTCATCCTGCACTCATCTTGCACGACAGGAAAGAGCTTCCTCTCCTTCATCATCACAGAGAACTACGCCTCAGACACGTTTTCTAAATTTTATTGCTTCAACAGTTTGAGCTTTGTTGGAGATCAGTTCCTCCTTCTATCTGATGCCAATTAAAGTGCCGTATTTAGTCCATATTTTCAATAAACTTAATCAAGATGTTTAGCCTTGCCTATTTCATTCCTGTAGTTCAGATTTCCTGCCAGCAACTAGGTGGAAACAGCATGTGACATTGGTACATAACTCAGAATACAGGATCTGGGGTCTAATGAAAGTGGTGTTGATGGGCATGTTTGATTTACAGAGTAGCAGTGAGGCACTCTAATTTGTGAAAGTTTTGTTTTTAATTTTAATTTTTTCAAATGGGTAAGGGAATGTGGGGAAAGGATATTTTTCAATTACAGAGAAAACACTAATTTATAGATTTTTAAGTCATTGTCTCATAGTCTTCTTGTGAACCAGGAAAGGTTTTGTTCTCTATGCATGAGGTACAGAACAATCGTTGCTGTGCTTTTAGAGCATTTGATCATAAGCAGACATTTCACTTATTTGTTTTAGTCTATACCCTTAGTGGTACCACCAAAAAAGAAGTGGAGGGATCGTAAGGGAGATGAACAGCTGTGTGTGAGGGGAAACAATTTGTTCTGGTCCTGTACAAGTCATAAATTTCCTAATATGTACTGATCGTTTATACCCTACAAGTGGTGAGCATCCTTTGAGTGCCTATACAAACATACTCTATGGAGCGGGCTGGGGAAATAAAATCAAGGAAAGTGATTATTTAATACACAGAGGGAAGAACATATAGCATGAGATCTAACCTGTAATAAATTTTTAAGTGTGTGATACAGTACTACTATAAAATAAATGTGTCCTGATAATCAGAATGGTGAATTAAGTATTGGTTACATTTTTTAAAACACCAGAAAACAGCTTTGTTTTTGTCATGCCCTCTGACTCTCTTTATCCCATTATGGTGTTTTCTGAAAAGCCTTTGTAGACTAATGGGTCTTTCCTCCCCACACTCCTGAATGTAATAAAACAAAAGGGCAAAAAGCAATAAGAAAAACAGATGAGTTGTGCACCATTAGATAAATGTATTTATGGATATTACGGTAGAACACTCTCTTACTTTATGAAAATGATAGGAAATACAGTCTTTAGTATTCGTTTCTGGAAACTTAAAATTCTTAAGCAGAATTGTGATATACTGTCAGTCTATTGGGAAGAATATTACAGCTACAAATGGAAAGCTTATCTGGATGACCAGGTACTGTGACAGTGTTTAAAAGAGATTAAGTACAGACCACATACACACCAGGAGAACCTAACCACGCTTTTAAAAAGTATATTAGTTTCTATTTTAATTTAAAATGTCAGAATTATTTTTGAAGTATAATTCATTAATCAACTTTTCTTATAGAGATGAAATATGCTACATTTTTATATGATCTATTAAAAAGTGAGTGCCTGTTTTCATGAATCAAAGAGAAAACATTCAAACTACAATAGTTTTGCTTCTTCTCTTTTCCATCTTTAAAACTGTGCAGATTGTTTCCTCTTATAAAAGTAAATTCACTAGAAGTAACATTTTTTAAGACTAACACTGCTGGAGTAGAACAAAATGAAACCTAAAGAGCACCCATTGGCCAAATACCAAGATCACATTCACTGAGGATTTATTTGCAAGTAAAAGATGCTCTTCTGGGGGTCCTCATGATTGTAGGCATCTGAAGTAAAGAGAAAATGTGATGGACTTAGGTTCCAGATGCTGCCTGAAGAGCATGCATGAGCTCCAGTGACAAACAGCAGGAAGTGTGAGAGAAAGTTTATGTAATTATGATTATTAACATTTCTGTGGTAGATTTACAGCTTGTGAAAACTTCCCTATATATTCCATGACTTTTTTTTCAGAGCAACTTTTTGTAGATGTTACTTTTATCTCATTTGATTACACAGCTATGATTTAATGAAAAAATAAAATAAATTTGATAAATAAGATAAAAAATAAAATAAATTTGATAAATGAGATAAAAATAAAATAAATTTGATAAATGAGATAAAAAATAAAATACATTTGATAAATGAGATTAAAATATTTTATCTCATTTATCAAATTTATTTTATTTTAATGAAAAAATAAAATAAATTTATCTCATTTATCAAATTTATTTTTTTCATTAAATCATAGCTGTGTAATCAAATGAGATAAAAGTAACATCTACAAAAAGTTGGCAAAGTTTAACTGGCAAGCTTAATTCTCATCCCAGTACTATCTGCAGACCCTCTAGGATCAAGATTCTCTCTCTCTTTCTCTTCCTTCCTCTCCTTCCCCTTTCTCTCTCCCTCTCTCTCTCCCTCTCTCTTTCTCTCTTTGTCTCTCTCATATCTTAAAGATGTCATAATAGGTACTGTACCTTTTCTCATCACTTTCAGGTATTAAAGACCATGTTCAAGTATTAACATTCTGAGACCAGCTTAAATCAAAACTTACCCAGTTCACAGCTTTTTCCTTTCCTTCCAGCCCACTCATTTCACTCAGTTCATTACCTCCCCTCCCCCACTTGTTTTCTTTTACCTGCTCTCTCTTCTTTCTACAACTTTTGGTTAGGGTTGGGCTTGGTAGGAGGAATAGAGAAGAAGGGTCAGGATATCTGTGTGTACTTGCTCTTTGTCGGTTCTGTCTCGGTGTGCACAGGCCCGTGTCCACTTAGAACTTTTTTCTGGTGCATCGTTAGGAGTTCTTTCTGATCATACCCCATTTCCTCAAAGGATGATAATACATCTTATGGCTGCCCTTTTTCCTCTTCTCTTGAGCAGCTAGTTTAGTAAGAAAACTTACGTATTCTCTTCTTGTTTTTATTTAATTTCCTTAGCAAGGGCTCAAATTGCTAAGCTCCTTAATGACAAAGGCTGTATATTATACCTCCTGGCCCCGATTACCATGAAGTCACAGTCATATGGCTCAGTTGACACTCGGTACTCTAGCTAAAGTGTTTATCTACTAGTTAGAACATCAAACATAGGATCCCGGTAGGTTTGAGGGTATGACACATAGGCCAGCACCTGCCCAGATTAACAGGAGTCCGGTCTTTGTTCTCCCATTCCAACCGCCTCTTTTTCTAGAAGTTCCATAGGAATCATATTTACTTGAAAGGGCCAGTTCTTTTTCTTGAGTATGTTCACTTTAGGCTGGGACAGTGTTTTTCAAACTGTGAGGATACCTGGAGGAAAAAAAAAAAAAAAAAAACTTCACAAGGGATCTAAAGAACAAGCATACTTTAATAGGATTGTCATGTGAATCTTCTAGGCCCACAAGTTCTCTTTACGAAAGCTTTTCTGTGTGGGAAAGGGCCTGCTGCGTGCAAATTATCATTTTCAGCCTTCCTTTGAAGTCACTCTTCTCCTGTTTTACAAAAGAAGGTATACCTTTCACCTAGCCTAAGTTTTACAGTGCTGGTTCTTGTCCAGAGTAAAGAAATGTCCAGGGCACCATTTGAAAGGAAAATGCATATTATTCTTAGTTTTGAGAAAGTGGTTGACTGATGATATAATAAATCCTTCTGCAAATTAGGTGGCTTCTACTTTGCTTTCAATAAAGTTGATGGATTTGTGCAAGTGTTCACCTGCTAAATAATTGAAAAAGAGTTTTTCCTTATTAATCACTGCATGGTTTGGGGACATTTAAATAGGCAGGAATTGAACAAATTGATGGAAATCACTGTAATAATGTTCTCATCTACTTACTTTCTTAGAGCTTACACCAGAAAAACAAAACAAAAACTGGATTAAAATTGATGCTGAACTCTGTCTCAGTCTAGAATTAAGTTATGAATACATCAACTGATTGGAAGAAGAAGCACTCTCCATTTCATTAGATGCTTGTCTAGTAAACAAATTTACTATTTATATTTATTATTCATGCCCTATTAATGCATTATTAATGTTTGTGATATGTTTGTTTTAGATCACTTGAGTCCTACTCATAATTCTAATAAAAGCTTAATTTAGGAATTTTTAGTACCAGAACCTTATGATCAAAGAAAAGAAATATTTTAATATTATTATAAATTCGGTGTAAATAATTACGATAGAGTCATTAACTTTCAGGCATTAACATTTATTACAATAGACTGAAATTCTAAGTTTCTGAGGGGAAAACAGAATCAAGGAGTTTTAGGAAAATAATCTAAATTTCTGCTTAAAGAGAGTTGTGCAGGTATTTTTCGAAATGAACGATGGGGGTAGTATTGATATAATACAGTCATGTATTACATAACGAAGTTTTGGTCAACAATAAATGGCATATATGACAGTGATGCTGTAAGATTATAATGGAGCTGAACAATGCCCATCTCCTACTGTAACCTCCTAGCCATCATAATGTCCGAGTGCAATTATTTTTAATGCATTTCGTGTAGCCTAAACATAGAGTGTTTTTAAAGTCTACAGTATTGTGCAGTGATGTCCTAAAGATCTTCAGGTCTGTCCACCACTCCCTGACTCACTTCCCAGTCCTGTGTGCTCTATTTATGGCACATGCCCCATGTAAGTGCCTTTTGAAAACATCTTTTACTGTACCTTTTATAGGTCTAGGTATGTTTATTTATCTTTTTTTTTATTAAATCATAGCTGTGTACATTAATACAATCAGGGGGTACCATGGGCTGGTTTTATATACAATTTGAAATATTTTCATCACACTGGTTAACACAGCCTTTCTAGCTTTTTCTTAGTTATTATTTTAAAACATTTATATTCCACATTTAGTAAGTTTCACATGTAAGATGCACCGTAGGTGTGATCCCACCAATCACCCTCCCTCCACCCATACCCCCCATCCCTCCCCTCCCTTTCCTCTTTCCCCATATTCTTGGGCTATAATTGGGTTATAGCTTTCATATAAATTAGTTTCATAGTAGGGCTGAGAACATTGGATACTTTTCTTCCATTCTTGAGATATTTTGCTAAGAAGAATATGTTCCAGCTCCATCCATGTAAACACAAAAGAGGTAAAGTCTCCATCTTTCTTTAAGGCTGCATAATATTCCATGGTGTACATATATCACAATTTATTAATCCATTCATGGCCATGCATATCACTGTGGTACAGTTGCCTACAGTGTTCAGGACAGTGACATTCTGTGCAAATTGTAGCCCAGGAGCAGTTGGCTATACCACATAGCCTTGGTGTGTAGTACATGCCATCTGAGTTTATGTAAATATGTTCTACACAACACAACCACAAAATTGCCTAAAAATGCTTTTTTTTTTTGCAGTTTTTGGCCAGAGCTATGTTTGAACCCGCCACCTCTGGCATATGGGGCTGGCGCCCTACTCCTTTGAGGCACAGGCACTGCTCCTAACAATACATCCCTATTATTAAGGGATGCATGGCTGTAGTTAGATTCCATTAGATTTACTCAAGAATGACATCACAATTTTATGTTAAATGTTGCTGTTTAGAATGCACCAGAAATTATAGTTACAAACCCTGTATTTTAAAATTTTCTAGATGTCTACTTAAAAATGTGTGAAGAGTTAGGTGGGTATGGTGGCCCATGCCTGTAGTCCAGCTACTGAAGAGACTGGGGCAAGTAGATCTCTTGAGCCCAGGAGTTTGAGGCTGCACTGAGCTGTAATCTTGCCATTGCATTTCAACCCAAGGAGCAGAGCAATATCCTATTAAAAAAAAAAAAAATAGTGTAAAGAGGATATATATGACTTTTCAAAATTAGTTTAGGATATGCATGAGAAAAAAATTGAAGGCTGCTTTTTTAGGTTATGCCCTGTCACATATTGGAGGCTGAACTAAGTCCTGTGGTCCAAAGACTTTCCTGTTACCAGGCTTCATGCAGACTTCTGAACCCATGTAGTCAGAAGAAGTGCTTTGGTTCCTTGATGCTTCTATCTTTACATGTAGAGGTCAGGCCAGCAGTCTGTGAGATAGGCCTGGGTCTCCCTTCCTGCAGGGCTGTCGATACAGATCTTTACCCATCGCAGGGCTTCCAAGGGGGCAGTAAAGCATTAATATTTTTTTGAGACACAAGCACAGTAAAAACTACTTAGAATATAGCCATGAAGAGGAAGTGGAGGTAGCACATATGAAGGATTTGTCAGCATTTTCAGAATAATCAATGAATGGAAGAAAATAATACTATTCAAGATTAAGAAAGACATTTTAAGAGGCCTAGTTGCATATTGATACAAAAATCTCCAGTATTAAAAATAGGAAGAAATACTTTGGGTGAAAGTTAAAGAAATAGATTTTTTAATTTTTTTTAAATTTTAAATTATTTAATTGACAAAAATTGTGTATATTTAAGGCATCCAACATGATTAGGCAGAATACACATACATTGTGTCCTGACTGTTATAATCAAATTAGTTAACGCATCCATCATAACCCATGCTATAAACTTGTTTGTCTCCTGGAAATGGTTATCTTACAACTGAAAATATGAACCCTTTGATCACCATTTCCCCACCATCACCCTCTGACAAGCACTGTTGTACTCTTCGTGTCTGTGAATTTGGCTTTATTAGATTCCATGTATAAGCAAGTAGTAGAATTTTTAAAGATTCAAAATTTCAGGATTTTAGAATGTTGATTACAGGGTGATTACAGTGGGTATTTAGCAGGATAACATAGTTTTAAGAGAAAAGAGGAGACATACTGGTGTATAAATCCTAGCTTTGCCACGGATTAGCCGGTGACCATTTATTGCTTAAGGCTATTTGAATCTGCTCTCTTCATGGTAAAATGGGGATAACAGGACTTATTTCACAGACTAGGTCATGAATTAACTGGGATGATGAATGGAAGAACACTCAGTCATGGTCTGCTTGTACCTCTCCATACACTGTTTTTTCTTTTAGCCTTTGTTTAGTGTCCTTACTTTTGCATGTCTTTACTCATGTGTGCATTGCATCATTTAAACCTTTTTTTCTTAGCATTCTATTTTTACAGTAGAATTCCCAGGAGGGGCCCAGCATTGAATGAATGATTGAGCACTCTTAACATCAACATTACTTTATGAAGCAGAATGTGCTTTCGTCTCTGAGTCCTGCCTGAGATTTTTGGCTTGGGTGATTCATTGTCATCTAATCTTTATCTGATAAGCATCCCTTAGTCATTTTTGGAAAGATTTGAGAGTTGGTTTCAATCAAAAGCAGACAGTATTCAATGAATAATGCCCTATGTCAGTAATGAAGGGAACATTCTTTGGTTGTCATATATTCGATATCAACCTCAGTTTTGTTTCTCACTTGATGTCAGTGAAGATCTGTATCTGCTCTCGTAAGTTGCAGCTGTCGAAAGGTCTCTCTCACTGTGAGTTACTCTCTCTTGCTATACTCCCACCATTGTTGAGTAACATTGCGGCCCTGTCTTCCACGTGGGCACCACGTTAATGCGTTATAGTGAGAGCACCCAACTGCTCCCTATTCTGGAGCTGAGGAATTAAAATGCAGCTCCACTCCCACTATCACTGATAGGTGAATCAGCAAAGAAAAGATAATCTTAAATCGAATGCAACCTTATATTATTGGTATTCTTTCAGATATAGGGAAGTCTGAAAGAGTCCAAAAAAATATCTTGGAACTCTTTGCAGACCTTTGTTGGTGAGAAGAGAATAGAGAAGTTTGTTTCTGGAAATCAGAGTATTCAGATGACCTGGAGGATCTAGCAGAGTGAACGAGAAAAATGCACACCTCTGGAGGTGTACACATGGGCTTCCCCTGGCCTGCTGCTCCCTGTAGGTCTTGCACACCTCTGGAGGTGTACACACGGGCTTCCCATGGCCTGCTGCTCCCTGGAGGTCTTGCACACCTCTGGAGGTATACACACAGGCTTCCCCTGGCCTGCTGCTCCCTGGAGGTCTGGGTAATATTTCTAGACCTATTCAGCTTGGGGAAGAAGTTGCACTCAGGTTGATCTCAGAGCACTTTCTTACTAGCACTGTTTTAAACTTAAACATAATGCGATGTTGATACAATATATTATAATGTATTTCACGTTTTATATTAACTCTAGTGACTTTTGTAGGGCTTCATAGAAAAAAGTTTACTTTGTATCCATCTGCCTGTTTATGTATATGTACACTATTACATAGAGATGTTTTCAGGTGGTTGTGTGCCATGTAATTGCAATCCTTGTAAGATAAAGATTGACATTCTTTGCCAGTAAATTTACATATATTTTACATAAATTTACATATATAAGTTTACATATATTTTATACACCTCCTATCTCATACATTCAATTGGGGTAATTCCCATTTGAAAAAAAAAACAGTTTTCGTTTTCAATTTGGTCATGATTCTGATTTATCTATTATATTAATTACTTGACATGTATATGAGTTTGTGATAAGTTCTGCTGTTTTAAAGGAAACTTTCAGGTCAACTAATCTGAGTAACATTTTTTCCTTACTGAGACACTATTATTAATATATTCATAACAGCGATTTTCCTCCTTGTATTTTAGTAATATTTATAAGATTTTTTTGTCACTACATTGTTTAGTAAGGTTAATGGCCAGATAATTGTTTTTAACTTAATATAGTTTTCAAAAAATCATAGTTTCTAAGCCTTCTTGTTTAAAAAGAAGATTTAAGTCTTCTAAAATATTGATAAGTATCAGGTAACTTTTGCAACATGGAACCCATTGTTCATAGTATTTTCTCCATCCCTTTGAAATTGGAAGAAATTAAGTATATTTTTACATGGGAGATATAACAGTATTTTTCCTTATGTTTTATTTTTGTTTTAGAAATTAATTAGGTCCATGTGGATTTCAGTGGGTTATTTTGTTTTTATTTTTTACACTTATGTATTTTCCACTTATGTATTTTCCACATTAAAACTATGGGCTCTAGAAGCATCCCTACAAAGATATTTCTATAGTCGTATTTAAAAAGACATTTTTAAATATGGAAAAACAAGCCCATTTTTAATTTATTTTCCTTTCAGAAAGAACTTCATTGACTTAAGACTCCCAAAGAAATCACAATAGTAGTTAAAAGTGCAAAAGCAATGAAAGGGAAGAATTGGTCAATTTTTAGACAAGTCACACTTTTGTGTTCCTGGCTCATATTTCCTTATTACATGAAATGCAAGATAGATTTGGTTGGCAAATATTTGAAGTCTTCTGCCTTATAAAATAGCAAAATTTTACCTGGAGCAAATCTGTGAAATTCTCATTGTGTTCTAATGTTTAATTTTCCTTTTTTTTTTTTTTTTTTTTGCCATAATATAGCTTTGCTGGCAGATGGCAGCTTTTGGATCATATTGAATTTGGCAAATTCTCACAAGAATCTTCAAAAATTTTAATATTTGCATGTGAAAAAATCACAAATTTTATATAACTCTACAAAAATGATAGCGAGGATGTCTTCTACATTTTCCTTATATTTATGTCCTGATTATTTCACTTTCAAGTAAGGTGGATGTCTAGGGAAAAAAAGTGAAAGAGTATTTATTCACTATGAATATAAAATTTAACCTATCATCATCCTCATTAAAAAGCTATATTAATGTATTATTTTTATTAAAATAAGCATCTAAAGATCAATGTCTACATGAATATTAAACAACTTTACCTGTAGGGGTTGGCTTTGAAAACTCAAAGTGCTCGCGTCCAATTTTTTGTTTTACATGGGAGCAAGGTTCCATGTTTTCTCACATCTTCTCTCTGAAAATACTGGACTGTAGATAAAGACTACTGAACCAGCTTCTGAGAGAGAGACTCTTTAGTTCTATGGTCGATGAAACCTTTAGTAAATAGGACCAAAACAAATGTAAGTTATTCTGAGTTCAGCCCTGAACAACTCGTGTCATGGCAAAATCTTATTGGACTTTACTATTTATTTGAATTCTTTGCTAAGCACACAATCCTACTGATAGTGGGACTAGAGTTACAAACAACTTAGAATAAGGGTCCTTATTTCTGCTGATGCAAACTCATTAAAACTGCACAGCTAACAGTATTTCTGGCAGTAAGTTTATGGTCTTAATGCTGTTAGTCACTTTTATGATGACACTTACAGATGGACTTGTTTCCTGCATAATCACACAGATGGTGATTACATTAAAATTTCATCATTAATATTTTCTTGGGCATATGTGTTCATGTTTCATGGCTTAGTTTTTCAGAGAAGGTCCCCAACCTAGCCAGTGACCTTTGCTGTTTTCCCACAGTTGGTGGACTCTTTAGAAAGAGAAAGCTTGTTTACACCAAGCTGAGCTTGGCTTTGTGGCTTTGACTGCCTGCTGCTGCTCTTCCTGGTCACAAAGAGGCTAATTCCTTCACATAGCTTGCATGCATTGTTGTGCTTTGTTTTCCTTCCTTTGTGTGGCTTCTGGTAGCCCAAAAGTATCCATCCATTTTGTAATCATCCTTTCTTTAAAATTTATCTATGAAATAATCAAATAGCAAATTCTTATAAATTGGTCAAAACGATTCAGAATCTGAATCTATATCTGTGAATGAAGATATATTACAAGGAAGGTAATTAATCTGATCTAGGAATATTTATCCATATGGTATGGATGAGCAAGAATTTCACAGTAAAATATAATCACTCTCTGGAATTAGATAGGAGGCAGCTGTAGTGTAGTCCGTGTTATTTTAATATGTAAGTATTATGTGTAATATCGTATGCAGTATTGTCCATCTGAAAGAATCTTCCACAAAGGGGTCTATACCTGTGAAAGAATATGAAGAAATAGCTTTCAAGTTGAGAGAGGAAGCTGTTACTATAAGAAATTCTACAATCAACAGAAATCGCTTTTCAGTTATCCGGATTAACATTGGGTGGCTTATCTTTCTTCTGTCTGGATATCTTACAGACTTCTGAAATTCAACACATTCAAAATAGAAGCACTTATTTTTCACCTTTAAACCCACTCTTCCTTTTCTGTTTTACCATCTCAGTGTGTGTGGTATTTGTATCTACAGAGGTGCCGGAAATTGGGCATTAATTATTTCTCCCACTTTCTGATTCCCATGTCTAAATTCTGATGCTGTTTCCTTAGACCCCACAACTCTGTGTCCCTCCTGCACCATCATCACCAATGCCCTGGTTTGGGTCCCTGCTGGTTTTATTTCAGGAGCCTGTATTTGATCTGCCTTCCTCCCAGCTCTGTACCAGTGCGTCTCTCCAGCTTAGATTCTGTGTCCTACCTACACTTTCTAAGCAGGAGCACTGTTGCATTTTGGCGGGAGTTGTTTTTTTTATCGAAGTCCTCTGCCTCTGGGTTATATAGCCTCCTTGGCTCCTGTTCACACACATTTTACAGTGCCCCCATGAAGAGCAGATACCATCTCTGGGAAGAACACTGTCTGTCCTCTACGTGGCCTGCCTGCCTCCATTCTGCACCTACTTACCTACCCGTTACTTTTTCTCAAAGACTGAATTTAGAGTGTTCTTCTCCGTGGGGCTTTCTTGGGGCCCCTGCTCACGTCCTCCCATGGAGAGCTTCGCAACACCCTGTGTGTTCTCAGTCCCCAGAACTCTCACTGTAGGGTCTGGTGTCTCCATATTCTGCCCCTCAAAAACTGTAAGGTCCCCACAGACAGAAGTTCAGTCTCATTTAGCAGCATAGCTCCACTCTCTGGCTCAGTAACTAGCCACTATTTGATGAATCATTTGACCTCGCATAACTGCCAGAAGTATTATCTTGAATCTATTAATATTAATGAAGTATCAGTGGGAATAATTCATCTAGAGGAAAGGTACTAATTAAATATGCACATAGAACTATGCACTCACTAGCCTTCTGGTATTCATGCATGGGGGAGTTAAACATGAATCTGAATGGAATTGATAGCAGCTGAGAGCCCGTCATCACCCCAGTTTCCACCTACTACACAATTAAGTACAATCTGCTAAGTGGCATTGTACAAATCATTTTGTGGCCAAACCTTCCTTCATAAATTGCAAATAATACAACATTAGCATTCCATCTTACACAACCAGGACATTTTTGCAGCTACAAAATCAGTATACCGTATATACTTGAGTATAAGCCGAGTTTTTTCCGGCACAAAATTTGTGCCGAGTTCAGGTTTTGGGGCACAAATCTTGTGCCGAAAAAAACTCGGCTTATACTTGAGTATATACAGTATATTACTAAAATCTCCTTAGTAAGTCACATGGAAATTTTTGGAGAAAATACTCCTTAAATGTAAGCTGGAATTTTAATGTTCCCAAACCTATTATAATGTTCTAATTTAAAAATCATGAAGGTACTTTTAAAAAGATGTCTTTGTAGTGTAAAGGCAGAATAATTTTATTTAACCAAACACACAACTGTGCTTGTTTTGCTAAAAAATTTTCCACCCACATTGCTTGGTACTGACTTTTGCATATGTTAATAAAGACTAACAAAGCAATAACTAGAAATATTTTCATATAGGTAATCTAAGAAAAAGGCAATTATAGTTTCAAATAATTAACTGTCTAAGTAGGCAACTAAATTCCATCTGTTTTGTAAACAGATATGATTTTTATGTTCTAAGGATGCAGATTATATTTTATTAGAATGGTGTTTTTTTATGTTACTCCCTTTTCAAAATTGCAAAAAAAACTGTGCCCAGTCTTCTTTTGCCACAAGTCCTGTATGCATTCATTGAAAAAATAGCCTGTATAGACTTCTACCTCAGTAAATTGGAGTATAAATCTACAAGTACATTTTTTATTTTCCCAAAGTTATGAACATTTTAGACATATTATTTGATTGATTAATGTCTGTGAGGAATTTGAAGGGAAATTGGAGGTAAACTATTCTGTAACTTTTGAAGAGCATTTGCTTTTACAATACATACAAGTGGACTTTGCCTCAGGATTTTGTTATTTATTTCAGAGAATTTTTAGTGAATAAAAAAATGATCAGAGATTCATCTTAGAGACAAAATAATGGTTAATACTTAGTCATGTAGCATTTAACTATTGTCAGGTATACTGAATAATTCTCTTCTCAGGCAGAGTATAGATGTGGTGGTGACCCATCACACTAATACTCCCCTTTGGAGGTTAGGATTTCAGCATATGAATTTTAGGGATCCACATACATTTAGACCAGGTGAATTATGAGCAAACATTCTTTTCTTATTTTTACACAAACGGGTTTATACCATACATGTCTCTTGTCAGTGGGTTTTAAAATATTAGAATTTATGTGGACATCCTTTCAGGTCAATCTATACAGAGATAATCTTCCTCTAAACAGAAACATAATAATTCACAGTACAAATGCACTGAATTTATTCAACCTCTCCTCTCCTCGTGAACATTAGGGGCTTTTCTCCCCCCACTACAAACAATGCTGAAATAAACATATCTTTGTGAATGTATTCTTATATACTGATACTTTTATTTTTGTAAGGTAGATTCTCCTTCAATGGACATGTACATTGAAAAGTTTTAGAAACACTGTAACTCTAAATTGTTAATGTTCTTCACAACCTATTTGTTTCTAGACCTTTGCAAAGTTGCAGAAAATAAATTCTTTTTCTGGCAACTTCTTGTGAAGAATGATGTGGTCCTCAAGTCTTCTTCATGGTCAAGTGGAAGGTTTTAACCTTAATTTAGCATATCTGGACAAAGAATGTTGAAGGATGAAACAGCTCTTTATTCCCATATCCCTAGTTTACAGTTGAGGGAGTCCTGGCTCACCACTGGTGTTGAGCAGGTGCTGAGCTGTCAGGGGACCAGGTTGTGGGAGGAGATGCTCATATGAATGAACTCCTATTGCGAACCCCGACCTATTACCACATACAAAAATTGACCCTCTCTGGATAAAATATTTAAATTTAAGATAGAAAATAATAAAATTTTTTAAAAATATTTTTTAACTATACAATTTTATTTTATTTTATTTTATTTTAATTAATTTATTTTGCAGTTTTGGCCAGGGCCGGGCTTGAACCCACCACCCCCGGTATATGGGGCTGGCGCCCTACTCTTTGAGCCACAGGCGCCGCCCCAATAAAAAAAAATTTGGAAGAAAGTGTGGGGAAACTTTTGAATTGCCCTGGGAAGAGATTTTATAATAAGACCTTGGCAATTGCAGCAACACCAAAAATAAAAAATGGGACATGATCAAGCTAAAAAAGCTTCCGCACAGTTAAGGGTACCACAACTAAAGCAAGCAGACAACCTTCAGAATGGGAGAAGATATTTGCATGCTATAAATCCGATAAAGGGCTAACTAGTGAACAAGAAATGAGCAAACAATCCCATTTGAAGAGACTTGAACAGAAACTGCTCTGAGAAAGATAGACAAATGGCCAGCAAATACATGAAACAATGCTGATCGTCCCTGAGCAACAAAGAAATGCAAATCAAAACCACTCTGAGGTCTCATCTAACCCCAGTAAGAATAATCCACATCACAAAGGCCCAGAGATGCAGATGGTAGCAAGGGTGTGAAGAAAAGGGAATACTTTTACAGTGCTGGCGGTATTGTAAATTAGTACAGCCTCTATGGAAAAAACTCTGCAGAGTCCTCAAAGACCTGAAAGTAGACCTCCCATGGATCTGCAATCCCATTACAGGTATCTACCCAGAAGAAGAAAACAAAATCATCTTAACATAAGGACTTTAGCACTAGAATGTCCCTTGCAGCCCAGTTCACAATCACCAAGATGTAGAATCAATTCTAGTGCCCATCAACTCATGAATGGATTAATAAACTTTGGTATCTATATACCATGGAATACTATTTGGCCATAAAAAAGCTAGAGACTTTACATCTTCTGTATTTATGGGGATGGAGTTGAAACACATACTTCTTAGTAAAGTATCACAAGAATAGAAAAGCAAGAATCCAGTGTACTCACTGCTAATACAAAACCAATGGGAAACAACTACAGGCCGACAGGAGAGAATTCTAATGGAGGGAGAGGCAGGAAAGGGGAGGTGTCGGGAGGGTGATTGGCAAGCTGTCACCTAAGGTGGACAATGTAGGTTCACCCCCCAGGTAAAGGACTCAACTACCTAGGAAACGCAAACAATGTAACCAAATTATTTGTACCCTCATATTAATCTGAATTTTTAAAAAAGTAATAAGAAAAACAAATTGTGCTCAGTTTTAAAACAAGGTTTGTGTTTTAGCTTTGGACATAAGAATTTTCCCCTTGTCTCTGTCCTTTTAAAAATGCCATTCCTGCCACATTCTCCAAACCTTATTAGAAATGATAACACAAGCATGTCTTTCAAAAATATATCATGTAGCAAACAGTTCTGTAGGTATGTTTGTTTACATGTCTAAAACGAAGCTGTAGTTATAGTGATGCATTTTGACTGGACTGCAGTGTGGCTCAATCAGAAGGGGCGTGTGACAGTAAATATTTATTTTGTAAGCCTTCAATTTGTGAGAGGTGGTAAGTATTTGACTTACTGATTTATTTTTTCTGAATAATTATGTGAGGCAAGGCTTGTTAGTTTTCCTATCTGTAGGTAATAAAATAGATCCTCAAAAATATTTAACTTACGTACCTAAATTAACTCAGCTCTTGAGCAGCGAAACCCATATTCCAGTCCAGTCCTCTAAGATTCCCAACACCGTAGTCTTTCTACGCACCATTGTCTTCTCCCTGGAATACGTCATGTGTACATTTTATGTCTAGAGCACAGTGTTGGTTGCGGTAGGGGGTAGGGGGAATGCTGTAGTTGCTAAGAGATCATAACATAGCAAGGTGATGCAGTGGGCGTCTGCCTCACGACAAAGGCCGCCTTGCAGCTTTTCTCACTGATGTTGTATCTGCTTACATGTCACTCTTGTCCTTTGGCCACAAGCCCGAATGTCTGGATTCCAGAGTCTGTTTTTCTTCATCTTTGTATTTTCATCATTCATACCAGTGATAGCACATAATAGGTGCTTTATTAGATATCTTTTTAGAGTACACACAAATGAGAACTGTAATTACTGAAAATAAAATTATTTAAATGTTCCTTCAAGTGCAAGGTAAGTAAAAATATAGATCATAGCAGTGATTTCCACTCTTCTTGTATCTTCACAGAGCTACTGTTCTGAGTGTCTATTTTCACTTGTCCCCCCAAAATCCATTTAAATGCCCAAGATTTAAAAGTTTACATGCATAGCATTTTTGTTCCAGTGTATCTTAAAATTTAGGTGTTACTAGCCATCAGGTTAGGATTTTCGTTGCTGAGCAATGGGCACCACAGGAAGAGGAAGCAGCAAGATACTGGCAGTGACGGTCCCCTCGGTGAAGACTGCAGGTCACACTGCTAGGTCACACTCCCCCATGATGGTCCCCTCGGTGAAGACTGCAGGTCACACTGCTAGGTCACACTCCCCCTGTGACAGTCTCCTCAGTGAAGACTGCAGGTCACACTGCTAGGTCACACTTCCCTGTGACTGTCCCCTCGGTGAAGACTGCCATGTCACACTGCTAGGTCACACTCCCCCCGTGACAGTCTCCTCAGTGAAGACTGCCAGGTCACACTGCTAGGTCACACTCCCCCCGTGACAGTCTCCTCAGTGAAGACTGCCAGGTCACACTGCTAGGTCACACTCCCCCCGTGACAGTCCCCTCAGTGAAGACTGCCAGGTCACACTGCTAGGTCACACTCCCCCCGTGACGGTCCCCTCAGTGGAGACTGCAGGTCACACTGCTAGATCACACTCCCCCCAAGGCTGTGTGAGACACACCACCTTTCTACAGTGGACCATATTCCTGCTACCCACTGGCTGTTCCTGTGGGGTTGGGGCCTTCACCATAGACTTTAGTACCTGCTGGTCTCTGCTTCATGCCTTGTGTGCCCTTGTCGAGTGCCTGGTGTTTTCGGAAATTCTCTCAGGCCACTCTGTGCTCCCTGGAATCCGGGATGTTTCTGTAATGCAGGGACTTGTCCTACTGCCTCTATACAGCTTATGTGCAGTGGGAAATTCTCTTTATAGTAACTAAAGAAACTGTCATTTAGAAAAGAAAAAAAAAGTTGTTTTATCTGCAGAGAGATTCCAGGAGAACCATTTCTAGGGAAAATGCAATAAACCCACATGGATAATTCAGCCTGGTCTTTCTCCTTAAATTGTTCCATGATAGGGCTCTAAGGCAGGACCAAGACATTTTTTTTCCCATTAGAGCACTTAGGAACAACTGAGTAGCATTGGCTTTTACCGTTTAAATGTTAAGTAATTAAGAATAAGATGTGCTGATACTATATATTATAGTACTTGACAACTCCAAGGCCTTCAAAAAAATATTAATAAAACATTTTCACACTCTGATATGACTGGCCCTAAAGAACATTAAACTCTGGCACCCCTTTAAATGTTATCAAATTAGGCGTTAATTGTTGGAAGATAATCTGATAAGGCAAGTACTATAATAGTTACTGATGGACATCCCAACTTGCTAGGAGTAATATACTGAACAGAATACCTAGGGATGATTTACCATGTATAACCTCACAATTTGAAACCCTGTATTTTAAAGGATAATGCATTAATTCGATTGCATTTGGAAAGGTTTTTTCCAGTTCATATAAGACATCCAGCTTTTTTATTTTCATGTCAAAAACAGGAACAAGTAGGCTCTCATGTAAACTTCAAAGTTGAGGGTATAGAAACCATATAAGCATAACATATTGCTAAATTTTGACAGATAACTAATTATCAGTGTATATAGTATTGTGATCATTTCCACATTGTTGCATTTTATTATTTAAAATCCCCTTCATTCTGGGGATTTTGTGTGTCTATAACAAACTTTATGCTTTGAAATTAAATAAACTTATATGTGGTATACCAATTGTTTAGCCTGTTTTTTTATATATAAGTTTTTTTATCTTGGTTTTCATCTTATAAAGTTATACTTTTTTGTAGTGTCTCAACCAAGTAAAATTGTAATGCAAGATGTGACAAATTGTTCTCTTTAAAATTTGGTGCTTCAAGCTAACATCTTTGAACTACCCTGCTATGAGGAAGAGAAAGGGAAAAGCTTGTGAGAGATTACAGCTCCTTTTATGTCTAAAACCCGATTTTGTACTAACATGCTTGCTAGACTTTCCCAGAAGAAAATGGTATAAGTGTAATATGATTTCTTTCTACTCTGTACATGGAGGTTTAATGGCATAAATACTTCATAAAAAGAAATAAAGCCCTTAAATGACAATTTTATCCTGTTATTCTTGAGGTTTTCACAATGTGTGCAGCAAAAAAAGAAAAAATGAGAGTTATCTCTTTCAAAGGAAAAGGAAATATCTAGGATACAATGGAGGGGAGAGTGATGGTGAAGCCCATAGTGTTTTTCTCTTATTATGAAAGTTACTATTACCCACCCTAGCTCATCCCCAAATATTTTTCTGCGTTAAAGTGCAAGATGTCATCCCAAGATTTCTTCTCTCCTTGTGTCATAAAAACCTATATTCCTTGTTTTAGAAAGATCTTCCCCAAAAGCCTACATGGTAACTTAGTTACTTTATAGGATATTGTTTTAGTTATTCCATTAATATTTGCAGCATGACTGTATTTCAGACCATAAATTATTTTTTAAAAAGGAAGGTTGAAAAGACAGCATGCAAAAATGCCTTAAAAGTAAAATGACTCTTAATTCATAACTCTGTTGGGTTTTTGTGAATCCTCCCTTCTCTTTTGCCCTTTCTCTTTCCCTCTCTTCTTTTCGAATTCCTACCCTCATTTCCTTTCTTTCTCTTCCTCTTTCTATTTTTCTCCTTTGGCACGTTTTGCTGTTAGTTGACGTCTCTCCTACTCTTTTTGTAGTTTTTATGTCTTGTTTGAATTTAGGGTTAACATTTGATATTATGGAACTGATTCAAACAATATTCAAACCTATCCATTTTTTTCAGGTAGTGTCATTTTGCTTAGGCAGTAGAGCTATACTAATACTCCTATTTGTATAAATACTAATAGGAATAATTAACATTCGGTGTGCACGTTCTAAGTCACGGGTGATGTGCTCTTACAGGTGTTAACACTACTCAATTTATACTTCAATGGTATGGTGAGGAGATATTGTTAAGTTGTGGTGCAGTTACTTGCCAGGAGTCCTTTTTGCATATTGGAGTTGGCATCTGAGCCTAGAAACGATCTCTGAGGTCTGTGGTCTTTCCCCCTTGAATACTGCTGTGAACTCTGCCATGGGCCAGGGCTCAGACTCTGGCTGGCTCAGATCTTTTGATCTGACTTTTCTTTACAAATGTTTATGTGAAACTAAGCAATACCATGATATTTTTGTCATTCATTTCATTAACATTGTTATCTCTGATATGTTGCCATGCAGAATAATTCCTGTTGTTTAATTGAAAGGATAGCATCGTGTACTCCGATATCTTAAGTGACTGTGTGATTTACAAGTTAAATGTTATTCTCATTGCCTAGAAATTTAGCTGTAATTCCATTTATTGCCATAGCTATATTGTATTTGATACATTATTAACCTCTATATAGCTCAATTTAGACCTCTCAAGTTGAAATTTCGAATAATTTCATAGTCTGTCAAAAGCAGTAATGGTGATAGGACAATTTTTATAAGGTATTGATCACTCAGTTTTAAGTAATTAGATAGGTAGAAAAATACATTAATGTTTTAAATAGTGTTTAAAAACATATTTAATATATGAAAGTTTAAAACCTGTTCTGCAGATTAACAATTAAAGTTGAAGATGACATTTGTTTATAATAAAATTTTGAAATTATACCAAATAATTTTAGATTTTAGATTGCAGTGAATTATTTAAAACTTTTGACTTGTGGTTAACAGAGAAATTTGTAGTAAATGTTAATTATTTATTTAGATATGTAAATTTTTTCTGAATCTACCTATTAGGATAATCTTTTACATTTAAGAATAGTTTAAAATCAGGTGGCACCTGTGGCTCAGTGAGTAGGGCGCTGGCCCCATATACCGAGGGTGGCGGGTTCAAACCCAGCCCCGGCCGAACTGCAACCAAAAAATAGCCGGGCATTGTGGCGGGCACCTGTAGTCCCAGCTGCTCGGGAGGCTGAGGCAGGAGAATCGCGGAAACCCAAGAGCTGGAGGTTGCTGTGAGTCCTGTGATGTCACGGCACTCCACCGAGGGCGGTAAAGTGAGACTCTGTCTCTACAAAAAAAAAAAAAAAAGAAAGAAAGAAAGAAAAAAAGAATAGTTTAAATCTTGGCTTCCTTAAAATTCTGTCATTCTTCTTTTGTTCTTTTCAACATTTAGTTAAAAGTAGTTGAATGTATACAAAGATGTCTGTCACAGCACTGCCTGCAGTAGGTAAGTATGGAAGCATAGTCCATCATGAGAACAGTAGTTTAATGAAGTACGGCACAAGCACACAAGAAAAATGACTTACAGTCTTTAGAAGAATTATGTAAATCCATGTACTGAAACATAAAGTTCAAGATACTCGATTGTATGAAAAAAAAACAAGTTATGGAATAGTTTGGATAGCCTGTTTTTAAATTAATGATAAATATTCATTTACATTTGACCATGTATGTGTGGATGTGTTTCCGGGCTCTCTGTGCTGGTCCACTGGTCTGTATACCTGCCTTTGTGCCAGCCTCATACTATTTTTATTGCTGTGGCTTTATGTGGTAAGTTTTGAAATTAGGAAGTGTGAGACCTGTAACATTTTTCTTCTTTTTCAACATTTCTTTGGCTATTTGGGGACCCCAGAGATTCCTTGTGGGTTTTAGGATGGATTTTTATATTCCTGCAGAATCTTATTAGGATTTTAATGGGGACCATATTGAATCTGTAGATCACTTAGGAAAGGGTTAACAAAAAGGACTCTATTTGATGATGGGAAGGTTCTATATCGTGTTATGATAGTTACATGATTATATGTATTTTTAAAAATTTATTGGATTATATACTTGAAATGAGTACATTTTATTGCATTTAAACTATACTTCAATAAATTTATTAAAAACTTAAAATATATATACACTTAAGTAATACAAGTATTATAGATGCATATATAGGCCTGGACCTGTAAGGTGCAATTCCCTACCATCCTGATGTCTTAGTGGGTACCTGGGTAAGCTCATTCATTCTCATAGCTTTTATTTTTATTTCTGTATTAGTCACTCCCAAATCTGTATTTTGATGTGTAGCAACATTTTGAACTCAAACACTTGAATTTTCCAGAATAAATTCCTTCACCTTTTGTAGTTTGGAGCAGGGTAAATGATGTGTCACCAGCCATCGATGTTCCCATGAAAACTAAGTTATTAATAGCTTTCCATTCTTCCCTTAAGCTTTGGCTTAATTACATCAATATTGTATATGTCTTTGATACAGTTGGGCCCTGTGAAATGATTTAGAAATGTTGAACTTTTTAAATATCAAAAGCAGCTCTTCCACAAGTATCACCTTCTGCATAGAGTTTTCCACAAAACTGCTTTAATTGCTTACATTCAGAATACTATTTTTTTTTTTTTTTTTTAGACAGAGTCTCACTTTCTCACCCTCGATAGAGTGCTGTGGCTTCACAGCTCACAGCAACCTCCAGCTCTTGGGCTTAGGCGATTCTCTTGCCTCAGCCTCCGTAGTAGTTGGGACTATAGGCACCCACAACAACTCCTGGCTATTTTTTTGTTGCAGTTTGGCCCGGTATAGGGGGCCAGTGCTCTACTCACTGAGCCACAGGCACCACCAAGAATTTGTCTTTAAAAGGTATTTGTACAGTATTTAGCTTTGTTTTGTAAATGCTTTCAATATTTTATCATTTAATTTCTGTTTATATAATTAATGTCCAAGCTCTTAGTAAATGTCTTACTAAGTCTAATTCCCAGTTTTCAGAGTATTACATTATTTGGGTAAAAAGAGATTGAACTGTTCATTTGTCATAGTGAGGGATGGCATCTATTTGGTATGTTTTACATGTCCTATTAATGTACCTATTTTAGGAACATTCCTTCCCAGAGGCTTCAGAATGGCTTTAGAGTCCATGTGGCCATCATGAGCAGGACAGTGACTAATAGAAAGACACTAACAGATACAAGATTGTTCAATATAACTAAGGGATCCTAGAGCCGAACTGCACAAACATAGCTGCACAGAGCAGGGACGTAGATGAATGCCCTCAGTCAACCTAGCAAGTTTTCTATGTTCCAGACTCCAGTGAGGCACAGAATTACAGATGATATTGCTTGACCCTGGAAGAATATTATCAGGCCTTTCTGATCAACATATTGCATCCCATTCTCAAGGATTTTTATTCTTTCTTTTCTTTTCTTTTTAGAAAATAATTTATTTTTATTTTTAATTATTCTTGGTATATAATAGTGTGCATCTTTATAGTCTTGCTTCCTATTAATGAGTTTGGGGAGAGTGCCCATCTACCTTCTCATCAAATTCAAGTCCTTGAAAATAAGGTAATCCTGATTGTGTTTCACAAATTGGGCAAATCCAAGTCATTTCTTGAGCAAATCTCCAATTGGAGAGGAGGAAGATCTGAGACCAAGTTGAAATACAGTATAGGAAGCTTTTGGAAAAAATTTCTATTTCCCAAGAGAATATATAGATAGGTATTAGTACTATCAAATATCTGGTATTTTGATGTTTGAATTAAGAACCAAAACTTTTATTCTTTTCTTGGATGAGTGTGTTATATCATTTGAATCTTTTTTTTTTCTTCAGTCTGCCAAATTTTTGGTTTAATTTCAGGTTAATTTCAGGATACAAACTATCATTTTCATCTTAAAATGCCTGAATGATATGAGAATGATAATTTAGCTATTGATGGATTGTTTTTAAAAAATGTCAAATGAAAAATCTTAAGAATTATTTATAATTCTTTATAGACTTTCATTTATACCCCTGTAGCTAGGTCTTTATTTAATGTTTCATTTATAAAGTTAATGATGCATTGGGAAGTATATGTTACTGTTTTTTGATAGTTTTAACAATAGTCTTTGTAACAGGCTTAATAGTAGTTTGGTGAAGAATACATCATTTTAAAAAAGCATTCACTAGAATGCTTTGGAAATGAAAAGAAAAAAAAATTATCATTTGAAGAATGACTAGAGTTTAGCCATAAATTTTTTATATACCAGCAATAGTCAGACACTATAAAGGAAATAAATACTTTAGAACTCCCATATATCTAATACTGTGAAATGAATGAAAGAATGTGTAGAACTATATAAAAGAAGGAAAAGTTTAAGATCCCACTAATAAATATGAGAACATATTTTAATAAATGAAGAGGCCTCTCTTTTTCTTGAATAGAAACGTAAGAAATTAAAAATGACACTTTCCTTTGTGTTCTCACAGGTATAAACATCTTATAAAGCAACAATAATTAAAAAGGTGCAGCACCGCTCAGGAGAAATCTGTAGGACATAAAATTTAAAACCAAACACAAGTTTATATGATTTTTTTTTTTTTTTTTTTTTTGAGACAGATTCTCAAGCTTACACCCTCGGTAGAGTGCCGTGGCATCACAGCTCAGAGCAACCTCAAACTCTTGGTCTTAAGTGATTCTCTTGTCTCAGCCTCCCAAGTAGCTGGGACTACAGGCACCCGCCACAACACCTGGCTTTTTTTTGGTTGTACTTGTCATTGTTGTTTGGCAGGCCCGGCTGAGTTCAAACCTGCCAGCTCTGGTGTATGTGGCTGGCACCCTAGCCACTGAGCTACAGGTGCCGAGTCACACAAGTTTATATGATTTTATAAATTTATTTAACTTCTTAACAAAATGAGATTGAGATAAATGAAAAATTAAGTAAAAGTGCCATTTCATATCACAATTAAATTTCAGACAGTTCGAAGACTTAAGCAATCAAAACATTCAGAAGAAATCTAGGTTAACAGTTATATAATCTTTGGTTAAAGAAGATGTCAAAATCAAACTATAAGTCAAATCGATTGAACCAGTTGTCTCATGTTTTTAAACTGTACATTTAAAAATGCCATAAGTAAGAGTTAAATAGAAAATAACGCATGAAATAATTATTGAAGTTATACATACTTCAGTTCTGTAATGCTGATTATAGATCAGGAATGTGGGTTGAGTCTACTTTTAAGCATTTAGCTTCTCTCATAATAGAGTCTACTAATAAATTTTAGAACACATATATTATGTATATATTATGTGTGGTATCATTATGAGTTTTGGCTCAAGGAAATTTGAATGGTTTTGGCATAACTATTTTACTATTCATGACTTTCAGTATACTCTAAAACACAAAAGCTCATAATTTTAGAGAATCCTTCAGATCCCAGTTATAAATCTCGTTTTCTGCCTACTGTAAGGGACTGTGAATGTATCCAGTTAAGAAGACAGGGTAGATGTAGATTTTGCGTCTGTCTTCTTTATCCTTAATCATCAGAGAAATGCAAATCAAAACTACTTTGAGATATCACCTAACCCCAGTAAGAGTAGCCCACATAACAAAATCCCAAAACCAGAAATGTTGGCGTGGATGTGGAGGAAAGGGCACACTTCTACACTGCTG
>CAUYPK010062599.1:0-17721 GCA_963574355.1 Loris lydekkerianus | reverse complement strand
AAATTTTGGTTTTTTTTTTTTTTTTTTTTTTTTTTTTTTTTTTTTTTTTTGATACATAATCCCACTTTCTTGCCCTGGGTCTTGGCCTCCAGTGGTGTTCCTCTTGCCTTATCTTCTTTACTAGCTGGGACTACTGGCAGCGCCCCAATGCCCAGCTATTTTTAGATACAAGGTCTTCAGGGTCTGGCACTTGCTCAGGCTGGGTTACAGGCGTGAGCCACCATTCCTGGCCAGCAGTGTAGTTTCATCACATTCTGTACCAGCTTCTCTTCATACTAATACTTTACTATTTTTTTTTCTTTTGAGGCAGAGTCCGACTTTGTCCCCCTTGGTGGAGTGCTGTGGTGTCATAGCTCACAGCAACCTCAAACTCTTGGGCTCAAGTGATTCTCTTGTCTCAGTTTCCCAAGTAGCTGGGACTACAGGTGCCCACTCATGATACCTGTCTATATTTAGAAACTGGATCTTGCTTTTGCTCAGCCTGGTCTTGAACTCTTGAGCTCAAGCCAATCCATCTACCTTAGCCTCCTTGGGTGTTATGATTACAGGCGTGAGCCACCTCACAGCTTGGTCTTATAATTGATTTTTGTAGGCTGTTAATGATTTATATTTTACAATATTAGGTGACTTAGACTGACTTTTAACCCTAAAAATTTCAATAATGACTTCATTTACCCAGTGATTATTAAAGTAGTACGGGATAGTTTAACAGCACATTTCTTTAAAAGCAATTTTTTTATCCTTTCAAGTGAAATTCAGAGTTTATACAACGTTAAATATTTGTAGAAATGAAATGTTCTTATTTTAAGATGCATTTTATTAATTAAAAGTTAAAATGTTAATTTTAGCACTGCTTTCCCCTCACCCAGAGAGTATTTTAAACAGGTGAAAAATGAGATATTTCTTTCTTTGAAATTATGCTCTTTACCAAGAAACATGGGAGTCTTCATTTCTCTTCTTAGAAATGTTGCTGGATTTAATTCAGTAAAAGAAGCAGTCATTTCTCACATTTATCTGTAAATTACTTTGAATCTTGTTGTAGTCACACTAGGAAGTAATGATTTATATGCTTTCTAATTATTTATCTGCTTATATAAGCACAGTTCCATTTTAGAAATGTTATTGAATTAATGTTGTAATACTTGGAACAAAGAAAAATAATTTCCATAGATTAAGCTCTGCTTTTCAGCAATCTGATCTTGTTTTGCCTGCTCTGCTCTATAATATAGGTATATGCAGGTACTGAGCTGGTAATTTATGGTACGATTTAAATAGACTCTGGTTCCAGTGTGTAGAAAATGCTTATCTACTGAAAAGTGGCTGTTTTTCTGAATATAAACTCTAAGAAGCTGAAACCAAGTAGTTGAAATATGTGTCCTACTTCCAAATCAGGGACACAACACAACCTGAGAAGTTAATGGTTGATCTCTTTTTCCCATGTGGAGTTACTGGAATGGGAAAGTAGATGACAGATGTGTTTTCACCAAGGTTTGTAATTTAGACAAGAGAAGGTGTTGAGATTTCTTTGGAAGACTTTTCCCTAAGACTTCTGGTAAACTTAAGGTTGGAGTAACTCAGAAGTTAGTAACTTAAAAAAGGATACAATAAATGTTTATTTTTTTTAATTCCAGTTTTTTTGGAAAATCTATACATAGTACTGTAAATCCAAGCTTAAAATAATTCTGTCATGTCTAAAATTCTAAAATCATACTGTTCTACATAAATATATGCTTCTGTTGGTGGAATGCTTGCTTTCCTGAAAAAATATGCACATCTCATTTTATTTATTTATTCATTCATTCATGTATGAGAATGAGCTCACGTTTAACTGTGAAATTTTAAAATTGTGGACATTTCCCCCATAAGTAGTCTCTTATCAAGACAGGAAAACACCAACCAATCACAGGATTTCATTGGTTTAACCTATTTTATTAAAATTCACAATTAAACCTCTTCAGTTCCTATTTGTGGCACCCAAAATTCCTTTGCAATACCCCACAGACTCTGCATTGGCCAACAATAAGTTTCTGTTCCCCCCAGAGTTTTAAAATTTCAGGTTTCTGATATTGTGTTGCAGTGGCACTTGGCAGAATTGGCCCCTCCCTATAGTTGAAGTACTGTAAGTGTACCAGTGAAATAAGCTTTTTCCCCTTCAAAGAGAAGTAAAAAGTCACTCCAAAACCTAGAAGATCAGACTGCGAGGTCGTTCCTCCTGTTCTATCTCTTCATCGCTTCAGGCATAATTTTTTTTTTTGTGTGTGTGTGCATTAGAGTAAGCAAGACCAAATCCTAACCTGAGTTACAAGGAACAAGACAGTGATGAAGTGCTTACATCCTTTAAAAAAAAAAAAAAAAAAAAAAAAAATACAGTGATGGCTATAAAAGGAGTGACCAGGAACAATTAAGATACTCCTTTACCTCACACATCCAATGTATATGCTTCACAGAAAACCACAAAACTAACAAATCCACAAAATACAGCAGCTACAAATACTAAACCCATTTATCCAAGGGTGATAGAAGGCAGGACAGGAAGGAGGGTAAATGGCACTGGGAGAAAACAAACTTCTCATTTTATAATAGACCAGAGATTATTATTTACAGAAATGTACAGATACAATACTTTCTTATGTATTTTTCAAGCCTTTTGAGAAGAATTGAATGAATGAAGGGACATAAGTTGGTGTGAGAAGTATTAGAAAAAAATTCATGAGGTGGTATTTTTTCCCATTGTATTAAATTTAATTTAATTTCTAAAAATTTTTATAGGTAGTTTCACTCTGTTGTCCTGGATAGAGTGCCCTGCATCATAACTCACAGCAACCTCAAAGTCCTGGGGTCAAGTGACCCTCTTGCCTTAGCCTCCAGAGTAGCTGGGACTACAGGCGCCTGCCTGTCACTATGCCTGGGTAATTTTTTAATTTTTATTAGAAATGGGGTCTCACTTGTTCAGGCTGGTCTTCAACTTGTGAGCTCAAGCCATCTTCCTGCCTTGGCCTCCCAGAGTGCTAGGATCATAGGTGTGAGCTGCCACGCCCAGCCAAGTTACCATTTTAAATGAATAATCTAGAGCAGCAGTTCTCAACCTGTGGCTCGTGACCCACAGGAACTGTATAAAGGGGTCGCGGCATCAGGAAGGTTGAGAACCACTGATCTAGAGCAAGTAGCTTTTGTTAGAATCTGTTGACTATTTATTGGTGTCCCTCCAAAAGCCTATGTCTTTAACAACTTATTACCTCTGTGGTTCTGTCGCTCAGTTGGTCAGTTTTCATTTGGGATCACATACAATTATTAGATGGCTGGGCTTAGAATCATCTGAAGGCTCGACAGAGCTGCATGTGAAGATAATTTCTTTACAAATGTATCTAGAGACTGGGTTGTAGTAGAAGGAATAGCTAAAAGATGGGTGAGTTATTTCTCTTTCCAGCTTGAAGTGATCTCTTCATGTGGTAGCATGGTCTTTGTCAGACCATGTGAGAGTTAGGGTAGACTTCTTACGTGATTATCATGACTCTCACAGGTAATGTTCCCAGAGACAGGAAGTAAAAACTGCCAGTGTTTGAATTCGAGGGGTCAGATCTGATGCCAGGCCACTTTGTTATCTTTTATTGGTTAAATTGCTCATAGTGTCTGACAGAATCCAAAGAGAGAGGTCTTAAACCCCACCTTCCTATGGGAAAACTGTTAAGAAGGTTTTGGTCATTATTACTCTACTGTGAAAGTTAAGGATGCATTTTATGTTATCTTTGTTGAAGTAGCAGAGACAAGGAGTAAAAACCTATAGAGAATACAGGAGATCTACTTTTCAAAGTGAAGAGTAAGTTCCTGAAAAGCAATTATATGCATAATAGTGCCTATGAACTTGATATTATAATTACATCACATATACTACCCCCCAAAATGCCATGGACATCACTTTTGCAAGTGAGACTCTATTTGTATGCTCCAGAGTTATTTAAAGAATCTTTTATAGGCTTAGTGCCTGTAACTCAGCAGCTAGAGAGCTGGCCATATACACAGGGGCTGGCAGGTTCGAACCCAGCCCTGGCCTGCCAAACAACAATGACAACTACAAAAAAAAAAAAAAATAGCTGGGCATTGTGGCAGGCATCTGTACTGCCAGCTACTTGGGAGGCTGAGGCAAGAAAATCGCTTGAGTCCCAGAGTTTGAGGTTGCTCTGAGCTGTGATGCCATAGCACTCTACCAGTGGCAACATAGTGAGACTCTGTCTCCGAAAAAAAAAAAAAAAAAAGAATCTTTTGCAATGTAAAGAAAAATATAAAGGCTTTGAACATAGAATAGATTTAATAATAAATGTACTTTGCCCTTTCTCATTCCGTAAGTGTTTCCTTAGAATAATATTGGGTTCTGTTGAAGATTTAACTGGGCTGGTTTGTCTTAAGTCTTCAGTGTAAGCTCCTGTTCTTGGTGTTGGATGTGATGAGGAGATAGATTGGTGAAGGAAATCCTGCAGGAGATAGGAGACCCTAGTTTTCTATAAGTGTTTACTTGGTTCCCATGTAAACGTGTTTGTGCTTGTGTATATCCATACACAGATCTCTAGGTGTGGGTAAAATGGTAGTGGGATGGCATTAATAAAAGGTGGAAAGACCTGTATAGTTCTGGAGAAACAAAAGGGATTCCTTGAGAACTCCAGTATTAATTTTATACTACTGGGACTCCCCTGAGCCACATAATACATTACTAGCATGCCCAATAAGAGACAAGTGAATTATTCACAGTTGCAAAGTGACACCAAACTTAACTGAATTTAAAGTGGTATAAAATTTCTAACTTGTCGAATCCTCATTTCAAGTAGAAATTAAAAAAAAAAAAAAACAAAAAAAAAAACAGAAAAACAAAAGGCTGGAAGAACCTTGCCTTTCATGTACTTTGATGGAAGCTTTGTGCTTTTGTCCTAAATTAATTTAAAAATTTGATTTCAGATATTGTGCTTCTCCATCTCTTCCTGACCCTTTGTAAATCGCGAAGTCATTTTTAAAAAGGATCATTTAAGATGTTCAGGCTTGCATGCTTGTAACTGGAGCATGAATAGGCAAGGGCTTAATGTTTCTGTATCCAGTTACTAAAAAGACCTTAAAGAAATGGCATAGTGTAATAGAAAAAAATTGACCCCAGACATCACCTTTTGTCTATAGAACCAGGGTTAAAACCAAATGATTTTAATCCTATTCTGGATTTTCTTTCCATTATTTTTGTTAAAATCTTATGATCTGTTATTGCCTTGGTACTATGGTGACAGCAGGGAAGGGAACAAACAAAATAAAGGAAATAAGAGTCCCAGATACATCTTTAAGTGGCCATTCTAAATTTGATGTTAGACAAACAAATATACATTTTTAACTCAGTTTCTACCTACAGATTTTATTTGGAAGCGTATCCTGGAGTGTAAAGCTAGAGTACTTGATACATATCCAGATGAAATAAATGTCAAAGATTTAAAGGATAGATTGTAATTTTTGTGTGTGTTCTTTCTTTAAAAGAAAGCCAGTTAAACGTCTCTTGGAAAAGCTAATTTGTAGCTTCTTTGATAAATGCCATAGAAGTTTGGTTGCTTGGCTAAAAATTGCAAATTTGTTAAAACAATTATATTCCTGGAAATGGGAATATGCTTGATGAACTAATGGCTCTAAGGAGCAGGCCTTTGAAATAATAAAGCTGAATAGATGCTTATTGCAAAGACTGTCAATTGCTTTACTTCACTATTTACCTTTTCCTAGATCTTTGCACATCCATCAAAGTTGGAATGATGTCATAAGTTAAATAAAAAAATTCAACCTGACACCAAGGCTCACATGTGTAATCCTAGCTCTCTGGGAAGTCAAGGTTAGGGTAGGAATGGGGATTTCCTCAGGTCAGGAATTGGAGACTAGCCTGAGCAAGAGCAAGACCCATCTCTACTAAAAATAGAAAAATTTGCTGTACTTCATGGTGCCTACCTGTATTTGTAGCTATTAGAGAGGCTGAGATAGGAGGATTGCTTGAACACAGGAGTTTAAGGGTGCTGTGAGCTAGACTGAGGCCATGACATTCTAGTCTGGGCAACATAGTGAGACTTGTTTCATAAGAGATATGACCTGTTAACTTATAATATATGCATTGAAAATTCAGTATATAAGTGAAAATATTCGATTTTTTTGAGTCACTTTGAAAGTGTTCATTTTCTCTACTGTTAGAAAATAATGTCTGATTCAAAATACTCAAGATTTTAAGTCAGCGGTTCTCAACCTGTGGGTCGTGACCCCTTTGTAACAATGGAAATACATCCTACATATCAGATATTTACATTACGATGCATAGTGGTAGCAAAATTACAGTTATGAAGTAGCAACGAAAATAATTTTATGGTTGGGTTCACCACAATATGAGGAACTACCGTATATACTCAAGTATAAACCGAGATTTTTGGCACAAAATTTGTGCTGAGTTTGGGTTTTTCGGCACAAATTTTGTGCCGGAAAAAACTCGGCTTATACTCGAGTATATGCGGTATATTAAAGGATCATGGCATTAGGAGGCATTAGGAAGGGTGAGAACCACTGTTTTAAGTGATCTATCTCCAAAGTAGAATCCTTCTTTTTGATCACAGGAGTGATTATAACATCATGGTTTGTCCATCACAGTCCTGATTTATTATGCCTTTTGTCCCTGAATAATTATTGGGTCTTAATTCACTTTCAAACGTGTCCTAGTTTGATCAATTACACAGTTGCCCTATTTATACACTAATCCCAGAGCCTTAAGGCATTGATTAAGTACCTAGTTGTTTTTGCTATTTCCAAGATACATTAATTATACGAAGAAACAGCAGAGACAGAACCTCTGCCCTCTGGGAGCTTCATGTCTAGGAGATACAGTACTATTCTGAACACGTACATAACAGATCAAGGTGCATTACAAATAATAACTCAAAGACCAAAGTGCTTATGTTATGCTCTGCAAAACACATTTGTTTTTGTGATGGAGGGAGAGAGAATGCTCTGTTTCAGAGAATGTAGGAGTTGCACATACGGGGAAGACATCATGAAGAAAACCTTAGTCTATTTGGAATGGTCCTCCCAAAACAGAATGTTTGCAATTTTTTGCTGTATTGTTCTTTGGGTTGCCTTCCATGAGTAAAAAATGAAGTTAATTTGATCACTGTACCAATAGAAACTGCCCCCAACTCAGGACTGAACTTGGCTACGAGAATAATATCAACAACAACCATTTCTCCAAATTGCTTCTTAGCACTTTCACACAATCCTTCAATGTATGAGGCAAAAAGATGTAGAGTTGGGATTGATAAACTTGATCCAAAGGCTTATGTTAGCAACATGTTATTGCTTTGAACACATTTTAAAAATGATCATTATCTACTGAGACACTTTGTGACATTTTCTTAAAGAGTACATTTTGAAATAGTGTTATAGTCATTAAGCCCTTAAGACTCCTTGACTAGTAGTACATTACATAATGATTTGCAAAGCAGTCCTGGGCTAAGATAGGATGCAGTTCTGAAGTTCTGGATACAATTTTCCTGATCCTGGGCCTAGGGCTTCTGGGAGAAGGATGTAGGAAATGGCTCCAATTCCCTAACTGAAGAGGGAAAGTGAAGTGAAGGTTAACAGTGACCTATGAGGCTTCAAATTGAGCCCTCAACCCCTATGGGAAGGTCCTATGTGTACCCCAGCAGAAGTCCTGTGGGTGAGCTCTCCTTCCCACGCTCCTTCCATGACCCCAGGGCTGCCACATATAGAGGACTTTCAAAATCTTAGCCTTCACTTGGAAGGTTATCAAAAACCTCTGGTTTTTAAGTCATAGGTCATATCTGAAGTTGGTTGAATGTGTTTCAGCCTTCATTTCTCTTCCTATTTAGTAGATCAAATTATTTATCTATGATACAATGTTGTAAAAATATTACTTTGGTATAGTAAAATCTTCATTAGTGAGAACTGCCAGGTATTAGGTTATTTTGGATCATTAAATTTCCAAAGGGCAAATGAGGGTCCTGGGCTAACCTCAAGATTTATTCATTAAGCATGACTGTAGTTTCCTTAAAACACCATGACTCATCATACCTCTGAAATTTTATTTAAGTTCTTTCTTTTGGTTCAATTTTTTTTCTTCTTGTCTGTTTGGAAAACATGTATTTACCTTTTAATTTAATTCAGAGTTCATTTCTTTTATTTCTTTAATTTAATTAATTAATTTGTTTATTTATTTATTTATTTATTTGCAGTTTTTGACCGGGGCCAGATTTAAACCCTCCACCTCCAGTATATGGGGCCTTGCACCCTACTCCTTTGAGCCACAGGCATTGCCCGCAAAGTTCATTTCTTTCTAGAAGACAATATTTATTGACTTGCTCCCAACTCCCCTCATCTTCTTCTCCTGTGGTCTTTATTTCCTTTACTTGTGTATCTTCCTTTTCACCTATATCATGAGCTTTTGGAAGGAAGTGACCTAGGAAGGGCTGGCACATAGTTGGGAGTTAATACCTAGGTGGGTGTATGTTAATGAATGAAAAAAAAAAAAAAGAAAAGAAAAGGGTACTTCAACACTAAATCATGTTTGTGAGGAATGAGATCCTTTCAGATCAGGTCACTGGGACTCCTAAGGATGAGGGTGAGCACAAAATTGTAAGTTTCCTTCCAAAAGATGGCTGGCCTGCCTATCATCAATGTGGACTACTAACCCATTTTCTAGGCAGAGAAGTTGGCCCTCTGCTTAATTCTTAGGAAACCAGACATTTATCCAGAAGTCATATTCCTTACCAGTTTTTGTAGAATGATATTATACAAATGAAATTTTAAGTGTTGGTTGTAGTGGCACATGTCTGTAATCCTAGCACTCTGGGACATGTAGGAGAGAGGATCCCTTCAGCTCAGGAGTTCAAGACCAGTCTGTCAAAGAGTGAGACCCTGTCTCTACTAAAAATAGAAAAAGTAGCCAGGGTCGTGGAAGGTACTTATAGTCCCAGCTACTGGTAAGCTAAGGTAAGAGAATCACCTGAGCTCAGGAAATTGAGGTTGCTGTGAGCTTATGAAGATGCCGTAGCACCATAACCAGAGTGACATTGTGAGACTCTGTCTCAAAAAAAAAAAAAAAAAAAAATCAAATTTTTAAATAGACTTATTCTCCCCCCATATAGACTTTCAATAGTCAAATATCCATAAAACGTTTTTAGATTATTTGTTTTAATCTCAGAGCTGAACAGTTTATTTTGTTCACTTACATTGTTCCCTGAAAGTACTCACTATTAATCATTATTAATAATTCGAGGAAATAGATTTTATTTTGTTCACTTACATTGAACATTGAACAACATTTTATTTTGTTCACTTACATTGTTCCCTGAAAGTACTCATTATTACTCATTATTAATAATTTGAGGAACTAGATCAAGAAAATGATACTCTTCTATTAGCACTGTAGTCAAAAAATCAGTTTGTTTTTCTGCTATCAATGTCTTTTTTTGGTCGCTGATTTTTGTGTGATAAAAATTAATAATAACAGTATACTTGTTTATTACAAATATTTTGCGTTTTTCCCTTCCAGTGGTAATATTAGTATAAATGCTAAGCAATTTGAATTAAATATCTTAGGTAGTAGTACTGTTATTCCAGGTGCTTTTCATTACACACGATGTTGTTACAACTGACTATACAGTATTACCTGAGCCATACATTTTACATTTGCAGTCAGTCTGTTATAGATGAACTGTGAAAATTGGTGAGAGCTTTTTATGATAATTGATGTTTTCCTTAAAGTATGTAAGGCCCTTGAGAGAACTTGAATTACTTGTCTATAATTTAGTTATAAGCTTTAATGCTTTTTATTTAAGTTTATTGCTCTCGAGTATATTTCCCTGTGTCTTTCTATTGAGTGACACACATGTTATAATCTCAATAACATTTTTATTTCAAATATCATTATAAATTTTATTTTTCTGTTTTCAACTTCATAGAGTTATCTTCCCTTATGGCATGATAGGTAACTGAAAGTACCTCTGGATTTTAAATTTGGAGTATGAAGGGAAATACAAAGACAGCCTCTCTTTGATTGCATTTGGCTCTTCCTGTGTTCTCAGTAAACCTGACCCAACCTTTCAGATACTCAGAATTTGTAGATCATGTTTGTGCAACATTTTATGCCACACATAATTATATATTCTTGTATTTTTTTTCCCTTCCACTTACCCTTCTCTGGTTTGGCTGGTCTTTTCCCTGTTGTCTGAAAACCTCATTCTTTCCCCTCGTTTTTGACACTTGCATAAATTAAATTATTTCTCTGCCTAGAATGCCCTTCCTCTTCAAAACCATCCAAGTCCTTTCATGCTTGGCCCTATGACCAGATGGTCTAGCTTATATTTTACTGTGTCCTTGAATACTTACAAAACTACTGATGCTAAAATTGATCTTTTTTTATTTGTCTGCTCATGGCACTTCTTAGCTAGACCTGTATATTGGTACCTTCCCAGATGTAATGACACCTTGTTCCTCTAGAGATAAGAAGTGTGGAAAAACCCACCTGAAACAGATCACAAGGTTACTGCATTATTTGCTAAGAATCCTAATACCTAGCTTAGCTCTAATTCTTAGTGAACTTGATTATTTGGTTTAAGTCTTAAAGTGATAAATCATAGTCAACAAATCATCATTTTCCTCATTTGCTAGATACTATTTCATCATATCTCCAATCCCATTGATTGTAAGACACACCAGTATTTTATGTACCACAAAGAAGGAAAAGGTGTTTTTGTAAAATTATCACAAGAGGTTTGGTGCCCATAGCACAGTGCATAACCACATGCATTGAGGCTGGAGGGTTCGAACCCAGTCCGGGCCAGCTAAACAACAATGACAACTGCAACTAAAAAGAAAAAAATATCCTGGCATTGTGGTGGGCACCTATAGTCTCAGTTACTTGGGAGGCTGAGGCAAGAGAATCGCTTAAGCCCAAGAGTTTGAGGTTGCTGTGAGCTGTGATGCCACGTCTATCTACTGAGGGTGAAATAGTGAGACTCTGTCTCAACAACAACAAAAGTATCACAAGAATTTATCACTTAGAATTTACATTTTGTACTTCTTGGAAGAGCTCTTTATTATTTAAACATATACCGTATATACTCGAGTATAAGCTGACCCCCTTAATTTTACCCTAAAAACTGGGAAAACTTAGTGACTCGAGTGTAAGCCTAGGTGGAAAATGCAGCAGCCACTGGTAAATTTCAAAAATAAAAATATGTACCCCAAACAATTACAATAATTGAGGAATCAGTAGGTTAAATGCTTTTCAATATTTATTGCTAAAGAAAAACTGTAAACTAGCAACAACAACTTTAAAACTTTAAATAAAGTGCAGAAAACCATAGCTTAACAGGCAACCAAGCTAAATCACAAAGGTTAAAATCCTTCAAAACTGGATTCCTCCTCCTCATCATCTGTATGTCCAAACAGAGCTTCAGCTGTATCTGATGTAAGGGTATCAGCATAGACATTGTCATCATCACTGAGTTTGGAGATATCATCATCACTGCTGTCGGTCTCATACAAAGCGCAGTCTTCACTGCCATCCATCGCATTACTAATGCTGCATTTCTTGAAGGCGCGTTGCACCATTTCCTCTGGAATCTCTTCCCATACATCACAAACCCACTTTGCTATCAGTTCTATGTCAGGCTTCTTTAGATTTCTGACTTTTGTCAGTTGGGCTTAACCAGATGACATCCATTCATGCCAGTTCAGTTCAGCCACCTACCTCTTCAGCTCAGCCTCGACTTGTGGACTGAGCTGAAGCACCGCCCCCTCAAGCAGACGGCAGAAGATGGCTGGAGACTAAGTGCATTTGATTAGGTGCTCGCGCACCGAATCAAATAACCTATATGATCCGAGTATAAGCTGAGTTCAGGTTTTTCGGCACAAATTTTGTGCCAGAAAAACTCGGCTTATACTCAAGTATATATGGTAAGTACAAATATAGGCTCAGCACTCATAGCATAGTGGTTACGGCACCAGCAACATACACCAAGACTGGTGGGTTCAAGCCCTGTCCGGGCCAACTAAAAACAATGACAACTGCAACAAAAAATACCCTGGTGTTGTGGTAGGCACCTGTAGTCCCAGCTACTTGGGAGGCTGAGGCAAGAGAATCGCTTAAGCTCAAGTGTTGCTGTGAGCTGTGACACCATAGAACTCTACCAAGGGTGACATAGTAAGACTCTGTCTCCAAAGAAAAAAAAAGGGGGGGGGGGGGGAAGTAGAAATATAAAAGAACTGGAAGTACCGTATATACTTGAGTATAAGCTGAGTTTTTTCCGGCACAAAATTTGTGCCGAGTTCGAGTTATACTCGAGTATATACGGTAACTCAAATGATCTCATTCATGTTTTGTTATACCGCTGTGGAATGTTTCCATACTCCTTTTGTCAGTGCCTTGATATAAAAAAATCTCAAAAACTCTGGAATTTGAGCTTTGATTCTCCTATAGATAATGAGTGCAACTTGCTAAAATCTTTACCATGGGCAGTGACCTCTAAGTTCATTTACATATAAAAGTTGCTTAAAGTAAACAAGCCCCTATATATACAATTGCCTTTATATGAGTAATTCACATAATATTTCGAGTGTATTTTGAAAAGTCAAGCTTGTGAATATGCTTCCCATTAAACATTTTCCTGACAACGCATTGTTTCATTGTGACATCCTTTCTTGGGGGCTTCAGGGAAATGTCTAGAGTTATTGTCCATTCTTGCTTATATCTCTCAACTTATAATGAAACACAACTGAAAATCTTTCGATTATTCACTGGCCACAGACAGAAATTTTCTAAATGTTCTCCTGAGTCTCGTACCAGTAAAAGAATTAGAGCAATATTTTTCTCCTGAGTCTCTGGTATTATGCTGGGAAAAAAATATTGCTCTAATTCTTTTACTATTTCTTGAAAATGCAAAATGTTTGTCCTCAACAGCTAGCCAAGAAAATAGACAGTATACTATGCAGTAACAATAATGCAACCAGTGTTTTAAATGTAATAGATTAGAAATAACTGTCTTGTTACAATCATAGCTATATCATTTACTTAACATCCTAGAAATTTGGATCATATTCACATGCCTAAATATTTTCTTTAAGAGTCATTTAGACAAACATCTAATTATAAATAGAAGAGAAGGAAGGAAAGAAAGGAGGGAGGGAACGGGAAGTGGGAGAAAGGGACGGAGAGAGAGAAAAAAGTCAAATAATTGATTATAACATGAGGTTTTATGTTTTCACTCTTTGCACTATGAAAAATGCTAGAATCTTGCACCAGTAAAGAGTGAACTTGTATCAACCATTTGGTTGACATGTGTTCACTATCTGCTCTAACAGAAATTAACATTTCTTTCAATGACGTAACTTTAAGAGATTTTGAATCATTTAGGTGGATAATTAGCACTTTTTATTAATAGGTATATTTGTAATTCAGGTATTAATAATTGCAACAGTCACTTATTTAATAATCATTTCACTCTACATAAGTCTCCAAATTTTCTGAGCACATAGGAAGAGCACTTTAGAAAATAAATTTATTGCTTTTAGTAACCTAAGTGACTCTCACAGAATTCTAATTTTTTATTTTATTTTATTTTATTTTATTTATTTATTTATTTATTTATTTATTTATTTATTTATTTATTTTAGACAGAGACTCAAACTGTCGCCCTGGGTACAGTGTCATGGCATCACAGCTCACAGCAACCTCAAACTCCTGGGCTCAAGCAATTCTCCTGCCTCCAACTCCCAAGTAGCTGGGACTACAGGCGCCCACCACAACGCCTGGCTATTTTTTGGTTTCAGCCATCATTATTGTTTGGCGGTCCCGGGCTGGATTCGAACCCGCCACCTCGGGTGTATGTGGCTGGCGCCTTAGCTGTTTGAGCCACAGGCGCCAAGCCTGGAATTCTAATTTTTTAAAGGTGTAAATAGAGTCAGTTAAAATGTATGTAATGAGTAATACATATGACTTGAGTTTCAATGAAGCGTGAAAATGAAGCAATGATGGGTGTTTGTTTGAAAATTTTTTACAAATGGATTTTATATGACTTAAATCATTAAAAAAAGGAAACTGTCACCTTCAAAACCTCAGATTCAAATTTTCTAACTCTCCCTAATTTTGGACTCCAAGACCTTTATGAGCAAAACCAAATAAATGTTATCTTTTTTTTGTTTTGTTTTTAGAAAATATTTTGGAATGCTTCCCAAGCTATTCCTATCTAAATCTACCATGCCTCTATACATATTATCCCTTACAAAAACCAAATCAGCACAATTCACAATTTCTAAGATGTGGAAACAATACAAGTGACCATCAGTATATGAGTGGATTAATAAAATGTGGTACATGTATACCGTAGAGTACTATTCAGGCATGAAGAAGTGGTGATCTAGTATCTTTTTCAACAACATGGATGGACCAGGAGACCATCCTTTTAAGTGAAGTATTTCAAGAATAGAAAAATAAGCATCACGTATACTCAATATCAAATCGAGACTAATCCACCAACACGTATTTGCACATGTGGGAGTAAAACTCAACAAGAATCAAGTAGGGGAGAGGAAGGAGTAGGGGTTGAGTTAATTCACTCCTAACTGGTACAATGCACATTCTGGGGGCAGGGAATGCTAAAGCTTGGAATTAAAATGTACAAAAGCAAATATCTGAACCAAAATCTATTTACCCCATAATATTCTGAAATTTACAAAAGAATATACTTATTGAAATAGCATGTTTGCTAAAGCATCTACCCCATCAATAAGAAATTGTTATTTAAATTATAGTATACTTATGTAATATTATCTACCTGGTAAAAAAAGAATATTTTCATATACTAATCTGGATTAACTATAATGTTGTAAAAAAACAAACAAAAAGTGAATTATAAGTATGCATGACAAATAATGGCATCCATTATTTTAATTTCATGTTGATATAAAGGTGCAAATTTTTAGGTTACACTGTTTTCATTGCTAAAATAAAGTTCAAATTGTAATAGAGCCCTTCACCCAGGGGGTGTGCTGTGTGCCTGTACATTGTGCATCTTAGGTGAGAACTTGCCAATAACCTTCCCTTTGGGATTTTCTCATGTGGGCCATTCTCACTGGGGTTCGGTTATATCTCAGGGTGGTTTTGATTGGCATTTCTGTAATGATTAGGGGCCATGAGCATTTTTTCATGTGTTGGCCATTTGTTTGTTCAAGTCTCTTGCCCACTTATAAATAGGATTGTTTGCTCTTTTCTTGTTGATTAATTTGAGTTCCCTGTAGATTCTAGTTATCAGCCCTTTGTCAGATCTACAGCATGTAATATCTTCTCCAATTCTGAAGGCTGTCTGTTTGCTTTAATTCTATCCTTAGCTTTTTAGCTTTACCATGTCCCATTTATCTATTTTTTGTATTGCTGTAATTGCCAAAGGGGTTTTTTTCATAAAATCTTTTCCCAGGTAGATTTTGTCAAGAGTTTTCCCCACACTTTTTTCCTAGGATTTTTATTGGTTCATGTCTTAAATTTAAATCTTTTATACAGCAAGTGGTGATTTATGTCAGTGGTGAGAGGTGCAGGGCCATTGCAGTCTTCTACATGCAGCTAACCAGTTCTCCCAGCACCATTTATTGAATAGGGATTCTTTTCTCCACTGTATGCCTTTGTCTGGTTTATCAAAGATCAGATGGCGATGTGTGGCCGGGTTCATCTCTAGGTTCTTTTGTATTCCATAGACCTATATCTCTATTTTTGTGGCAGTGTCGTGCTGTTCTAGTCACCGGAGATCTGCAGTGTCCTGACGTTTGGTGACATGTCATGACATCCATTTTTAACTCACCCCTACTCAGTACTAAAATTATGTCATCATCCATAAAAGGACACCTGCATCTTAGTGTTTTGGTGGCAGTGATGCTGCTACAATTTATCGAGCACTGTGTCCAGGCTCTACACAGGGTAGACAGGTGTGTGGTAGAACAATCTGAGGCTTTTTAGTCACACAGACTTGGTTTCCAAAGTCGGATCCTCTGTTTACTAGTTGTGTGAACACTAAGTCATTGAAATTTCACTGGGAGTTTTCCACCCTCAGTTCCCTCATTTTTAACAAATTTCAAATTTCATACAGATAGGAGTTTCTGATGAATAAATTAAATATAATGTTTTGCATTAAGTAAACACTCAAATATAAGTTCTAGTCCATTCTTGATTTCTACTCTTTCCCCTTTCATCTATTTCTTTCTTTCATTCTCTCTCTTTTTTTTTTTTTTTTTTTGTGATTACCTTGCAGGGGGTTATAGATTTTCTCACTTTCAACTCAAGTTTTATATGAATTCAAGAAGAACCAAGGATCTTCTTTATATTTCAAGGACTTTACTGTCAAAAGAATCATTATGTTTTCTCCTGAATTGCCACTACAATGGTTCTGTGGTTTACATTCAGTGTATTTTCTTTTTTAAAAATCTTTCCTTAATCATCAGAGAAATGTGAATCAAAACTACTTTGAAATATTATCTAACTCTAGTAAGATTAGCCCACATCACAAAATCCTAAAACCAGAGATGCTGGCGTGGATGTGGAGAAAAGGGAACACTTCTAAATTGCTGGTGGGAATGCAAACTAATACCTTCCTTTTGGAAAGATGTTTGGAGAATACTTAGGGATCTAAAAATAGACCTGTCTTTCGATCTTACAATTCCTCTACTAGGTATATACCCAGAAGACAAAAAATCACATTATAACAAAGATATTTGTACCAGAATGTTTATTGCAGCCCAATTCATAACTGGTAAGTCATGGAAGAAGTGCCCATCGACCCATGAATGGATCCTGGGCTTCTTCATCCTGGGCTATCGTTGTGATCCATCTTTCATATGACAGTGTGAGTGATTATAAATTGGTTTCATAATAGTACTGAGTATATTGGATTTTTTCCCTCCTTTCTTGAGATATTTTAATAAGAAGAATATTTTCCAGCTCCATCCATGAAAACATAAAAGAGATAAAGTCTCCGTCGTTTTAATGCTGCATAGTATTTCATGCTTTACATATACCATAATTTATGAATCATTCCTGGGTCAATGGGAACTTGGCCTTCTTTCATGACTTGGCAATTATGAATTGAGCTGCAGTGAACAATCTGGTGTAAATATCTTTGTTGCAAAGTGATTTTTGGTCTTTTGGATATACCTATATACTCGAGTATAAGCCGAGTTTTTTTGGCACAAAATTTGTGCCGAGTTTGGGTTTTTCAGCACAAATTTTGTGCCGAAAACCTCGGCTTATACCCGAGTATATACGGTACACCTAGTAGAGGAATTGCAGGATCAAACAGCAGGTCTACCTTTAGATCCCTGAGTGTTCTCCAAACTTTTTTCCCAAAGGAACATACTAGTTTGCATTCCCAGCAGCATGGCAGAAGTGTTCCCTTTTCTCCACATCCACGCCAATACCTGTAGTTTTTGGATTTTGTAAAGTGGGCTACTCTTACTGGAGTTAGATGATATCTCAAAGTGGTTTTGGTTTGCATTTCTCTGACGATTAAAGATGTTGAGCATTTTTTTTTTTTTTTTTTTTTTTTTTTTTTTTTTTTTTATTGTGGAGAAGGGGCAGGGAAAGAAGGCGGGGGAAGAGGTGAGTGTCAATAGACTGTGCGCCCGTCTTCCTCAGAGCAACTTCTGTTCATGTCTCTTGCGCACAAT
>CAUYPK010062595.1:0-10535 GCA_963574355.1 Loris lydekkerianus | reverse complement strand
TCCCTCTCCCCCTTCCCCCCATTCTCAGGTCCCAACTGGGTTACAGCTTTCATGTGAAAGCCCTAAACTAGTTTCATAGTAGGGGTGGGTACATTGGGTACTTGTTCTGAAAATGTGTCAAACGGTTTATGAAACTAGTGTATGATGCCCCATGATCGATGTGCACAGCTATGATTTAATAAAAAAATTAAATTAAAAAAAAAACCCAAAAAATAATAATATAGTAGAACCTCTGTACTGTGTAGTGACCACCCAAGGCACTGCACCAAACTGCTCCATGCATGGAGGTGGACAGCACAGGAACAAGGCCTGCTATACTGATAGGTACATGTGGTACATGTCCAGTCTGTGACAATCAGGTCAACTTAAAGAGGCTGTCAGTGTAGGGGGGGAAAAAAAAAAGAAGAAAGAGCCTCCAAGGGTCAGAGCTGGAACAAGCAAGGCAAGAGAAATAAATGAAGTAGTTCTGAACTACATCCCAACATATAAAATAAATGTCCATGACTCATACCAATATACATAAATAATTGACTCAATAAATAAATGGGGGAGAAGAGACAAATTTTCTATACAGAAGAATTTCAAATAATTTATGTAGATAGAGCACTCTCAAAGAGAAGGAGCAAAAACTGCCCTCTCCTTCAGTCTGGGCACATAGTGATGCTCTTCCTTTTGAAGAATACAGCATGTGAAGTGGAGGGTGGGAAGAGGAAACTTGACCAACGCTGTCTATGCAGCCAATCAAGGTTGACAGTGCGCAGTCAGGTTGATGGTTTGTACCCCTGGTAAGATGTGATGAAAATATGCTTTACCGCTGTGGGTTTCCTTCATGAGCTCAGTCTAATCATGAGAAAATCATCAGAGACAAATCCCAAAAGAGAAATGGTTCACAACACACCTGACCAATACACCTCGAAATTGTCAAGGTTATTAAAAACAAGGGAAGTCTAAGAAATTGTCACAATTGAGAGGAGCCACGTGACAACTAAATGCTGTTTGGTATCCTGGATGGGAGCCTGGAACAGAAAAAAAAAAAAAAAAGAATAGGTAGAAATTAGAAAAATCTTTATAAACAATGGGCTTTATAATAATAATGCATCTGTATTGGTTCATTAATTGTAGCAAATGTGCCTTGCTAATCTGAGATGTTAGTAACAGGCTGTGGGAACTCCTTACACTCGCTTTATATTAAATCTAAAACTGTTCTAAGACATGATTTATTTAAAAAATTAAAAGTGAGGGCCCACAGGGTCGAGCCCTCATGTATCCAAAAATCTCAGATCCCCAGAAATAACGACTTCAGGGTTCTGTGGCCTCAGCTTTTGTCATATACAATTTGAATGATGGTATTCTCCAATATAGCTATTATTAGAAAAGGGATAATATATCCTATTGTATAGTAGACCACCATAATTCTGTGGTATGTGATCAAACTCATGCTTAAACTTCTAGAAAGCTGTGGCGGTGCTGCTCAGCAGGGTCTCCACCACCTAGGACAGACAGTACTTGGAGGGTTTGGGGCCATCTAATTTGAGGAATAGATAAATAAAGTAATGGAGAAATTCAAGATGACAGAATCAAGTCTGTTTAATATGGCAAGAACTGTTTTTTTTTACAGATGAAAAGTAACTCAGAGACATGGAAGACAAACAGGTAAAACTGAACCATTTAAAGATTCAGAGTGACCCACTTCTCATCCATCAGAATGGCTATTACTAAAAAGTTAATTAATAACAAATGTAGGTGAGGTCATGGAATCATTGGAACCCTTGTTCACTGCTGAATGGTGCAGCTGCTACAAAAAACATTTTTGTGGCTCCTCAAAAAATTAAAAATAGGATTAGCATATGATCCAGCAATTCCACTGCCAGGAATTCTTCTGCCACACCCAGAAGAAATGAAACAGGGCTCAGATACTCATAAGCCCATGTTCAAAGCAGCACTATTCACAGTTGCCAAAAGTGGAAACAATCCAAATGACCACTGACAGATGAATGGCTACACAACATGTGGTTTATAGATGCCATGGAATAGTACTCAGCCTTAAAAAAGGGAATAGTACTCAGCCTTAAAAAGGGAATGGTACTCAGCCTTAAAAAAGGGAAGGAAATTTCAACACATGTTAACATATGGAAGAAACTTAAAGACACTGTGCAAAGTGAAATAAGCCAGTCACGAAAGGGTAAATACTATATGATTCCACTTACATGAAGTACCTAGAGCAGTCAAATTTAGAAAGACAAAGAGTCAAATGGAGGTTGCCAGGGGTAGGGGGAGAGGGGAATTGGGAAGTACCATTCAATGGATGTGAAGTTTTTTATTTTACGGGATGAAAAGTTATGGAGATGGATGATGGTCATAGTTGCTCCGTGATCTGAATGTACTTAATGCCACTGGGCTGTACACTTAACATGATTAAAATGGCAATTTATACTATGTATATTTTAACACAATTTTTAAAATTAAAAAATATATACAAGGGGGCAGTGCCTGTGGCTCAACCGAGTAGGGCACCAGCCCTATATGCTGGAAGTGGCAGGTTCAAACCCAGCCCCGGCCAAAAACTGCAAAAAAACAAAAAAAAATGTATACAAGGTAGAACAAAATTCAGAGGGAGGCTGAAGCAAAAAATTCCCAGATAATATTAACCTGAAAGTTTGGCAGAGGGTCAAAAAAGAAATCTAGAAATCTGTAAGCCATTTCACAGAGCATTTACAAAACTGCCCAAGAACAGATGGTGCGTATTTTCATAGATGCTTCTTTAGCTATGTTCTTCACATATCTACTTTCACTGACATTAAAAATATTTAATTAGAACAATAACCTCTAAGTGCTTAGTTAGTGCTTTTTCATTTACAAAGCGCCCTCACATCCATTCTCATTTGCTGCTCACAACAACCCTTTAGGAGGAGGCAGGAGGGAAGCATTGACCCACTCCATAGGTGTGTCCACATGCCCAACAGTTACGGTGCTTTTCAGGGGTCCACGGCCCTGTGCAGCCTGCGTGGGCACAGTTGCAGCCCATTGCCCCGGTTCCAATCCTGACCACCCCCCTTCCTAGTGGCATGCCATGTTGACTTAATCCTCTGTCACCTCAGCTTTCTCATCTTTAAAATGGGTTGTCCGATGATGACATGAGTTAATAAACATAACACATTTGACAGTGTCTGGCACATAATGGATTCTCATGAATGTTAGCTGAGTAATTATAGTTGTGGATTCAGAGAGGCATAAAACCAGTTGGAATCAGACCATGAACAGGGAGCACACAAAAATGGGGTAAGAAATTTGGCCTGGGATGATCAAGGAATGTTCCAAACAGAAAGGGATAGGAGAGCTTTAAATATGGGAAAGGAGGCTTGGTGCCTGTAGCTCAGTAGCTAGAGTGCCAGCCACATACACCAGAGCTGGTGGGTTCAATTCCAGCCTGGGCCTGCCAAACAACAATGACAACTACAACTGAAACAAAATAGCTGGGTGTTGTGGCGGGCGCCTGTAGTCCCAGCTGCTCGGAAGGCTGAGGCAAGAGAATCGCTTCAGCCCGAGAGTTTGAGGTTGCTGTGAGCTGTGATGCCACAGCACTCCACCAACGGCGACATAATGAAACTCTGTCTCAAAAAAATGAAAAAATTAAAAAATAATAAATACAGAAAAGGAGAATGATGAAGGTGAGACTAAAATACGAGGAAGTAGCTAGCTGCAGACCTGTTCCCACCAATAACAACAGCCCAAAGTTATATAATCCCTATAGGTTCTCCAGCATTTCCCACCCACCTTTCCACCGTGCTCCAGGAAGCATAGGCCTGGAAGGCAGCAGTGAGGCAGGGGTAAGGCCACCTGGGTCCCTTGCTGGACCTGGTGGCTAACACCTATAATCCTAGAACACCTTTGGGAAACTGAGGAGGGTAGATTACTTACGCTCAAGAGTTCAAGACCAGCCTCAGCAAGAATGAGACCCCCATCTCTACTAAAAACAGAAAAATTAGCTGGGCATTGTGGCCAGAGCCTGTAGTCCCAGCTACTCAGGAAGCCAAGGCAAGAGGATGACTTGAACCCAAGATTTTGAGGTTGCTGTAAGCTATGACACCATGAAACTCAATCCAGGGCAACAGAGTAAAACTCTGTCATTTAAAAAAAAAACAAAACCCTGTTGTCTTGAGATCTTAAACCTGCAGTGGATTAAACACAGAGTAGCTAGCATAGACTTAGTTTTTCCAACTTCAAGTCTAGGACCTTTCTATCGTGCTAAAGAGAAACACAGGCCTTTTCACCACCATGCTCGTTCATCTGTTCTACCAGTCTTCCTGTAAATGGGTTGTGCGATGATGACATGAGTTAGACAATGAGCACAAGGATGAACAAGGCTCACCACGGTGCTTCCAGCCCGGCGAGGAGAGACAGAAATGAAGCCGTGAACAAGTTAAGCGAGTAAAGACCCTGGCATGCTGAAAGATGAAAACAGCAATGTGGAAGAAAAATAGACTTGTCAGGGGAGAGGTGGGGCAGCTTCAAGCATCAAGTAGGATTCCAGCTTGAGAACCTGAGATTATAAAGAGCTCTGAAGGCTCCGATGATGCTGGAATGCGTGCTCTACCTGTGCCTGCATTGCCTGCCCACATCTATCACCACCGTTCACCCGGGTGCCCCCACCTCTGTCCCCAAGGCAGTCATCTCCATGGACAGCATCTCTCCCACCCAGGGTACGTGTGTGCAAAGTGGCCCACATTCTGTTCCCAGTGCTTTGTGTTCCCCTTTGACAGAGAATCAGCATTTCATCCTCCAAACCCTGCCTCAGCTAGCCTCCTCTCTCTTCTGAATTCATTGCTCCCCTATAGCTCTCGCTCTGCCCTAAAAATCTTTAGGAAGAACAAAATGAATGACGATTTTTCTTTCATCAGCAATAAGCAAGTCTTCCTGTGTTCACACTATGAAAGGAGATGGTTTCATGTTTGGCCCATTGGAGTTCCTGTTCAGCTTTGGTTTTGTCCCAGTTTTAGGACAAAAAGAAGGTCACTTTAGTTCCTAAGCAGGTGGTCAGTTTTACATACCAAAGCAAACAGGAGATTTCTGGGGTTGACCTTTGTCTTTACCCAAATGCAGAGCCTCCTTCTTCCCCATCAGGACTGTCCAGGTGAAGGAAGATGCCCAGTGGAGGATTCCCCAAGGGGTCCTGAGAGGGGGCATCAGAAAGGCTGCCCCTCCTCAGCCCTATCCTGGGTCCTTCTATGCATTAGCAGGTCACCAGCTGTCCACAGGTGGGCACAGCCATCTGCAAACAGAAGGACATGTGCAGGCATCATCTCAGTGGCCCCTGGGCACAAAACAGGAGCAAAGCTGCAAAAAGAAAGTCAAAGGCAAATCTCTAAATCTCTATCCCCATCCTAACCTCCCAGATCTTAAAGCTCAATGAAACCTACTTCCTAACAGACCACAAAGGAAACCCAGCACTGAGGAGGGGAATAGGCTTTCCTTAACATTCCTGGCCAAAGTCCTTGATTTGAACTGAATAAGCAACACCATGCTGGCTGGGGTTGGTATTTTAGAAGACTCTGGTAAAGGTGCCAGATGCTACAGGTACGTCCCAGTCAACTAACCTAAGCAGCGGCTACATTTTCAACCCTCCCTCTGCAGTCCGGTTTCTTAGAATTGTTCTACGGGAGTGAAGACTAAAGAGGACTTCCCTCTTCCCCGACCCGCTGGCCTTCGCAGCTGGAATGTGCCGGGAATCACTTCTGGCACTGAAAAGGTTAATTGTCTCCTGCTGCGAAGTAGAAGCTGAGAAAAGGGTCCTGAGCAGGGGGGGAATTATGGCAAAATGAGGTTTTCTTTATAGTACTGCTCATTCTCAACATGCTGAAAGGGCATTAGTTCAGAGTCACTTTCTCTGGAATTACCAAATCTGCTCGGGAAGCTGTCATTAGGATATTAAACAAGACTTAATAAGTGAAAGTGATTTGCATGGCTGATAATCATGGGCATTAATCAAGAAGGCTTCTGTCTCTCCCCCTGCAATATGTTTCATGTTCCACTGTAAAGCCCCTTTAATTCTGGAGGGCTTCTTAAAAGGGAAATATTACATTTAGAAGGCCATTTTTAAAATGATTTACTTAGCAAAGATCACCATAAATAATGTTCTCCTCCCTTCTCAGCTTTAAACTATCAGTATAATTAATACTATGAGGTTCGTGTCAGGGGTAGAGCCAGATGTGTTCCCATTTATCGGACGTGGGTTGCACTTATTCTAATAAATGCTTCAGCCTTTTAAAAGAACTTGAAGTCTGACCCCAGATCAAAAGACTACATTTTGCACTCCTACTTGAAGTCACACATTGCTCCCCGGGCTGACACCTTCAGCATTAACTTCTGTGCCACCCAAAAGTGTGGATGGTAGTAAAGTAATGCAACCTGCTCTTGGAGGCCAACACTTGGAAACAAATAAAAGTAAAGCCATTTAAGGGTGCCACTGCTTTCTTTGTAAGGCAGCTATCTCTTGTTAAAATCAGTGGCTTCGAGGGAAGGGATTTCTATCCCAGGGAAGCTTGTTTTATGACATTTAGAAAGAAGAGAAACAAGAGTTAACACTTTGGTTTTGGCGAGTGAAACATCAAGGGTTTTTGCTGGGTTGTTTTTTTTTTTTTCCTTTTCTTTTTTCTTTTTTTAATTCCTGGTTTTCAGCTTCACAAATGGATTATTTTTCAAGGCTTTCTGAACAAAAGATCAAGGCAATCTTGTTACTTTTCATGGTTTAAAACAGTGTGAGAAACATGTTTTCTGTATCGAAAGCAATCTAAAGTCAAGGGCAGGGGGAAGAGAAAGGAGAGAGGGGTGAAGGAAGTCTCTACCCCAGACTCCTGCCTACAATTCAGGTCTGCAGTCTCACACTACTCCCCTTCCTGCCTGCCCCCCCCCCCCCCCAGTCTGTCCTGTGACAGCCTCACTGAAGCTGCCTGTGATGAGAGATGTATGTGTCTACATATGCTGAACATACACATGTACACACACATGGAGACACATACACATCCCCAAAGTCGTACCCCTGAGAGGTTTCAGATCTCTTGACATAATTTGATTGCTGCCTCTGTCCTACTTAGGTGATAGCGTCGACCCTCCTGCTCCCTTCAGTTCAGGCAGCCTCATTTGTTATGTCTCTGCTAAAATTAACTCCATGTTAATTTCTGGAGGCTTTGGAGTTTATTACTGGGGAAGAAAAGGCCATTTGCTAGCAGTGACTAGGGACATGATGGTTTGCATGCACTAAGGCTCAGCACACTATTTAGATGGAGCTCAGGAGACAGCTCTGTGTGAAGCCGAGGAGATTGGATCCACCCTAAGGGACTGCAGCGGGAATTGTATGCCCTACTTCGCCACCGCTCTGCTTCACTAATCCAGGAGAGTTCTGGGAACCATTTATCCAGAAGGGAGAAGACATGATTCCCGACTGAGGGCTTGCTTGCTTTCTTTTTCGTCTTTACTTTTCTTGCTTTCCTTCTTTATTTCTTCCTAGATTCCCCCATCTTCAAGCTACTTTGTCTATTTCTCCAGCCCAGCCAAGAGGAAATCTACTCATATGATTGTGAGCCGTCTCCATGTTTCCCATTGTCATGACAACATAACAACTACCTCTCCCTGGGCACGTGGTACATGTCCGGCGTCATGCAAAGTGAGTGAGAAGCATTGTCTCTAATCCTTTGGAAAAGAAGTTATTGTCCTTAATTTACAGCACAGATGACAAGTCAAGTTGGGCCACAGAGCAACTGTGTGGCTGGTTCAAATTCACGCAGCTATTGAGAGATGAAGCTGGAAGTTGAATCATGGCCTGTTTGGTCTATTTGATGGCAAATGTCACACGCCTTTCCAAAACCACCCCACCCTCATTGCTACTCTTGTCTAGAGAGGATGGGTAGGGGCTGTTAAGAGGCAAGTCATTTCTCCTCAGACACTTCAGTGTGACTGTGAAATTTGGATACTGGAAATTTGGGTGCCACTTAATCTTGCACTTTCCTTACTGCTGTCACAGTCTCAAGTGTCCTATCTCTTCTGATTAGAGAGAAAAACCATATGGTCGTGGGCATGTTTTCCGTCAGAGCCTCAGGAGCTACGTTGTCACTTCTACTCACTTATCAAGAGGGCCAAGGACCAAGGTCAGACACCATAAAAAGCAGAGTTTTTAAGTTTTTTCCTATACTATTTTATGATGCCAGCAAAAAAAAAAAAAGAACAAAACAAAAACCATGCAGCCTATAAACACTTCAATGTTGAGATCTACTTTTTACTTATTAATCCTCTAAAAATAACACAATCACCTCTTGATAATTCAAGAGATAGTTGGATTTGAGGATTACCATATATACTTGAGTATAAGCTGAGTTTTTTTCGGCACAAAATTTGTGCCGAAAAACCCGAACTCGGCACATATTTTGTGCCGAAAACCTCGGCTTATACTCGAGTATATACGGTGACTAGGTCCAAGCACTTCTCTACCTCTCCACTATCCACACCTTTGTCTGTTAAAGTTCAGAAGCACTAGATGGAAAAGATATGACATTATAGAAATGACCAGCAAATTAGACAACTGTACTATTTATTAATTTTAAAATGTTTGAAACATCAGTTTTCCGTATCTGTAGGAAGAAAAAACAAAATATTAAAACTATTTATTTAAAATAATTTAAGAGGTCTAAATACAGCAGTCATCCATTGTGGATTGACACATGCATGGAAACTGTTTCCTTCAGACCCTCCACTAATATAACAGAAGTGAGGATTTGGGGGGTTTTTTAACCCAAAGGGACAAATAAAATGGGGGGATCATATTTTGGAATCTGGAAAGCAGATGTCCAACTGATTAACTGACAGCAAATTCAAGAAAACTGTATCCTTGCCCCACAGTAAGGAAGGACACAGAAGCATCTTGTTTAAGCTCAAAAGCTTAAACAACAAGCTTAAAGACACAGGTGCTTCTGGAAGGGGAGGAATGACAGGACTAGCAGAGGAGGGTCTGTTAAAAGAAGAACAAATCCGCTCCTTACTCCACTAAGCTGGACAACGGCCCCTCCGTTGCCTCCACCAGCAGCAAACTCAAGGCTTAGTCCCTGGAGAAGTCCGTCCAGAGTTGGAGGCTCTGCAGGGAAAAGAAAGTACAGGAGAAAGTTCACACGATGAGTGTGGAGCAGCCCCTGCCCGCTCCTCACCCCTCCTTCCTCCCCATTCAGCTCCCAGAATACTGCCCGTAGAAAACTTAAAGACTTTTCTCCAAGGCACCTGACTGGTGTACAAGAAAGGACCTAATGGTACTGATAATCTGAGTTTCCCCAAAGAAAATTCCCAGCCAGACCGCCCTGCAGGGAAGCCCTCTAGCTCCACAGTTTCCCAGTTGAGTTTGTTGTTCATTTTTTTCTACTGTTAATTTTTTTTATTCTTTTCAGCCTATTACTATATGATGTCATTAAGCGATTTTCAGCCAATTTTTCTCTACGAATTCAAATTGAACCAAAGCGCTGCCGAAACAGCCCGAAAAATTACCCAGGTATTTGGCAATGATCATGTTAATGAAGGCACTGTTTGACGTTGGTTTGCAAAACTTCGTTCCGGAAATTTTAGCCTCGAAGATGAGCCCCAAAGTGGTCGATCTAGAATAATCCAGGACGAGGATTTGAGGACCCTGGTGGAGACTGACCCATCACAAATGGTGCGTGAGATGGCGGAAGAACTGGGTGTCAGCTCCCATGCAGTTTTTGATGGTTCAAAACGTATTGGAAAGGTCAAAAAGCTCGAAAAGTGGGTGCCCCACGATTTAAACGATCGGCAGAAATTGTCACGTTTCAAGGTTTGTTCTTCATTGCTTTTGCGCAACCAAAATCATCCTTTTTTGAATCATATCGTCATGTGTGATGAAGAGTGGATTCTCTACGACAATAGGAAATGTTCAGGACAGTGGTTGGACACCGATGAGCCAACCAGGCACTTCCCAAAGGCGAAACCCCACCAAAAAAAGATCATGGTTACTCTATGGTGGTCAGCGGCTGGTGTGATTCACTATAACTTTTTGCAGACAGGCCAGACCATCACAGCAGAGTCCTATTGTGAGGAAATTGATGAAATGTACCGAAAATTGCGTCAGCAGCAGCCAGCACTGGTCAACAGAAGAGGTCCGATCCTGCTTCACGACAACGCCCAGCCACACGTCTCACAAATCACCGTCTGAAAATTAAAGGAATTGAGCATCGAAGTTCTGCCCCATCCACCATACTCCCCAGACCTCTTGCCAACCGACTACCATCTTTTCAAGCACTTCGATAGCTTTCTCACAGGTAGAACCTTTGCCAATCAGGACCTAGCAAAAATGGCCTTCGTTGACTTCATCAAATCCCAAGTACTCAATTTTTATGCTGACAGAATTAATCGACTTGTGTTACGTTGGCAAAAGTGCACTGATTCAAATGGCGCTTATTTCAATTAAATTGAATAAATATTCACTGAGATATTACAGTTTAAAGTAGACTCATAAAAACGGACAAAACTTTTGAAATGACCTA
>CAUYPK010062594.1:0-36151 GCA_963574355.1 Loris lydekkerianus | reverse complement strand
TAATTAAATGTGCCATTAAATATTGTGGGTTAAATAGTTCAGTGGAATACAGTTCAGTTCAGCCGCCTACCTCTTCAGCTCAGCTGTGACTTGTGGACTGAGCTGAAGCACCGCCCCCTCAAGCAGACGGCAGAAGACGACTGGAGACTAAGTGCATTTGATTAGGTGCGCACGTACTGAATCAAATAACCTGTATGACCCGAGTATAAGCCGAGTTCGGGTTTTTTGGCACAAATTTTGTGCCGAAAAACTCGGCTTATACTCGAGTATATATGGTAGTTCTAAAAAAAGAAGAGGAAAATGAAGTTATCTGTCCATTCATCTCTCCATCCATCCACTCATTCATTCATGTCAATAAAGATTTACTGAATGTTCAGTGGTATGCTTTGAGTTACAAAGGTATCTTATTCCAAAGAGAGAGATGGGTACATAAATTGACAATGATTCCAGGTACGGAAAATAGGACAACAGAGGTAGACTCAGATATCAAGGAGCACAGAGGAGGGAAAACTGCTTCTTGGTGTTCTGGGGGAAGATTTTACATAGCAGGGTGAGCACATTTGAGTGGACTTTTGTTGGTAAAGGACATTTGTGTTTAAGGGGAAGGGAAAACACATGCAATCTCTCTGCGTAGAGTGTTCGCATGTGTATGGTATTGGGAGATGAAGCCAAAAAGAAGGATTGATGTCTGAGTGAGGCCAGCCTGCACACGTCCATAGATTGTCAGCTTGTGTGTCATGCCTAGACAGTGTTTAACCTAAGGACAGTGTGGCTGGACAGTGCTGATGGTGCAATAAAAAAACACAGCTGGAATCCGCATGTCAGTCCTGGGGACATGGCTAACTAAAGGCAGCAGGTACAACCAAGTAAGAAAGCTACGTTCCAGTGTGATGTGGCTGGGGGATGGGACTTGACAAGTCTCCAGCTCAGGCTTCCCGTGACCTGGCAACACATTACCCCGGCAGGCTGACTATGATTACTGCCAACCTGCGTGTGTCTTCTGAGAGGCGGGGCTCAAAAGGCCCTTTCATTATCCCGCAAATGGATATCCTCTGGTGCTTTTCTGATAACATGCCCTTTCTGATAACCACAGTGTCATGTTAAACTGTGTCAGATGTGTGTCAGGTCACAACACTCATTTGCTTAGTTCTCTGTGGGACCATTTCAGGACACGTGTATTAAGCTGAGGAGTTTTGCATGTAGCCGGTAGAAAGCCACAGCCAGCTGGGGTCTGACGTGTAACATTTTTGTTTGCAAAGGATCCCTCAAGTGGTACCTTGTAAGATGGACAGAAATAGGGAGAGATCACAAGACCTAATGGCTAGTCCAGATCATTAGGAAGAAATTTAACTTAGAGGCAGCTGCAACACCCCAAGGAAGCCCATGTACCTTGAACAACCCAAGGAAGCCCATGTACCTTGTCATATACAAATGATTCCTTGAGGATGTCCACAGAGGTCTCTGCTTCCTTCCTATTCCAGCCACTCCCACAAATAATTACATGCAGAAGGGAACTTGATGTGCGTACATGAGAACTCTGGCTCTGGGCTGGGTAGCTTCTAGGGAGCATCCCCCAGGGAAAATATAGGCACAGTCTAGAATGTTTCAGAACTGTCATTACCACCTGGGAGCCAACTGAAGTGGCTTGAGGAAGGACTTTTTTTTTTTTTTCAGAGACAAAGTCTCACTTTATCGCCCACAGTAGAGTGCCATTGAGTCACAGCTCACAGCAACCTCCAGCTCTGGGGCTTAGGCGATTCTCTTGCCACAGCCTCCAGACTAGCTGGGACTACAGGTGTCTGCCACAACGCCCGGCTATTTTTTTGTTGTGGAGGGAGAGGTTAAAGACCCCAACTCCCACTGAGGCCTTAGTCAGAGAGCTCCTCATCCCCAGCCCCAAGAAGGAGGCTTTAGTGTTGACAGACCAGTCAGACTTGTCCCTGCCTGCTTGTAGGAATGGCTTGTCTATGGCAGAGTTTTGTCCTCTTCAAAGGACCTTATTATGTGCAGAATAGCAATAGACCACCATGGGAGTGCAGGGAGAGTAGCATTTAAGAGTGTCCTCAGTTCCCCCAGGGAGTGAATGACCTGCAGTGAGGTAAGCTTTCTTTAGTAATTCTCAGTTTGAAAATGGCTTTCTTCCTGTCATACCCATCCAGTCTAAATATCCCCTCCCATTGCACTCTGTAAGGTCAAAGGACAGTATATAAATCTATCCAGAAAGAGAGGAGTCATGCCTTGGGAAGCAGGCAGCCAACCTTTGTACAGCAATCAGCTTAGAGCAGTCTTCAAGCTCGAGCCATCATGGCATAGATATTGCACACTCACAGATCAAGCCTGAGCTTTGCTCAGTTGCAGACAGACAGACTGAGATTTTCTGCAATGAGCCCAAAGGTCAGGATACAAAGCTGAGCGCTCCAACTCAGGCTGAGGTGGAACACAGATGACAGACCATGTAAGTCAGAATTACAGAATCTTGAATGAGTCTTGGCCTTTACTGTCTCCTTAAAAAGAGAATGGAGTTGAGACACAGAAGCAGGCTACTTGTTATTTGCAATTATTTGATGTGTCTTTGTTTGTTAGTTCTTTAGTAACTTGTGCGTTTTTTGTTCCATGGAGAGGGATGGGGGTAGTCCATCAATCTCAAGAATTCTTTTGATGTTGTAAGATGCGGTCTGTGTTCAGAGCCCTCAGGCACTATTGCAGATCAAGTTGTGCCTGAGGTGGACTCTGCTGACATCTAGGGTCAGGGTCGCAGCGCCCCCACCAGGGATGCTGCCTGCCTGGGTGTGAGGGGCCCTTGTCTCCAGGCAGGCCCTCCCTTCCTGAGTTGCTGCCAGCCCCTGCTGGTCTGGGCTGTCTCCTCACCTTCGTCACTGCAGCCGGGGCCCATGCAGGGCTGGAAGTCCTGGGTGTCAGGGCAGGGGACACTGAGGTCCAGCTGTGCCTTCAGCATGCGCTGCCGCATCCGCTTGCCTTTGTCGCAGGTGGAGGAGCTGCAGGCGGACCACGGGGACCAGTTGGAGTAGATGCAGGTTTCAGGGGTGTCATCTGGAAAGAGGGTTTGATCTATTTTCCTTGGGAGCCTGTGGGAGCTGAGAGGGGCCCTCTCCCAAGACCAGCCCACTGGGGACAAGAAAAACCTGCTAGACCAGCCTGAGTGAACCTGGGTGCTCCTGGGATAAAAACAGCCATTCGATTCTTTTTTAAAATGATATTTTAACATTTTGCTAATAAATATTTAAATAATTGGAATGACTCTCCCACTATTCCTTTCTTGAAACATGTGAAGATCTTATCCTCAAAGTCCTTCGCAGACCTTGTTTCCACACACACACAGGTATCACTGGCAATTTTGGAAAGCACGGGGCCTTTCTCATGTTGTGGCTTCCTCTTACCTGTGATCTCATACACAAGTATCATGATAAGAATGAGGCCAGACGCTGTTCATTGAGTACTTATTATGTACCGGCATCATCCTAAGTCCCTGACACGTTTTATCCCACTTGATCCTCACAGCAGCTCTCTATGGGGCAGGTTCTGTTATAATTCCCACTTTACAGCTGAGGAAACTAAAGCAGAAAGGTTAGCTTCTCGTTACCTTGGACTAGACCATCCAGGCTGCCTGGCTCCAGATCTTGTGAGAAAACTTGAGCTTGAATTATGGCTCTGTCACTCCCTCCTGACTATAGGATCTGGGCCTCACCTGCTTGCTGGGGGAGTGGATGATCCATGCCTGCCTCATAGTGTGAGAGTCAAGCAGAGAGTGGTCTGAGGAGTGTGAAGCCCATTCAGGTGAGATTCACCTGATCATTTTAAAGGCCTGATGTTTTGGATGCATATTCTGATATCATAATTTCATCAATTTCCTTGCACTTTGTGCCTAGTCTTGGCTTTATTTTAAATTATTTCTTGAGAAATTCTCAGAGATGGGATTACCAAGTTAAAGGATATGAAACGTTTATGGTTCTTGAAATTAACACATTGCTCTCCCGAAGGGTTGTGCCAACAAAGGAAAACATACCTTCATCTTTCTCTTCTGGAGCCAGGTCTGCTACGATATCATCAACATTGTCAGGTACAATATTGCATTGTTCCCCCTGCCAAAGGAATTTTACTTGGAGGGCTCACATTAGAGAAAGAAGGGAAGGTGTAGGGGAAGGATGAAGGAGAACATAAAATCTAATGCCCAATCTGTACAAATCCTTTGCATAAAATCTAATGCCCAGTCTGTACAAATCCTTTGCCATGGGAAAGTTCTGGGCAGATATTTGCAATCTGACTGAAAAAGAATTGTCAAGAAAGCAGGAGTGGCTGAATGCGTAGGGATGGTAAATACCCGGCTCCACTGCTTCTTAGCGCCTGACCCATGGCAGACATTAGTAATTGATTATGGAACTCATGATGAAATTGATTTGCCTGGATTAAATCATTCATTTGAGCACTGTGCCTCACCACTGAGTTCATTTGGGTCAATTACATGTTGTAAAATAATTTGCATGCTGGAAACTCTGGGAGGGTCAGGAATTTCATATCCTGAGGTGCTTTCTTCCAGGGATTCCCTAATTCTGGAGCAAAAAGGTGTGCAGTCTCCCTGGTACTCCCGATGAGAAAAGTCTGTGCCAGAATAAGCTCTAACCCAATACCTTCCGGGCGATTCTCTCGATGACAACTCTGGCTACTTGAGTGATTGACCCACCCTCTGGATCATAGAAAGGACTCTGAGGATGGTCCAGACTGGTCAGGGGCCGAATTTTCTCCTGGGGAATTGTGGGCTTGTTGGGTGACTGCAGGAAAAACACAGATGCAGAGAGTGAGAAATGAAACTGGTAAGACCCGCAAAAGCCATTGGTTATATGGATCAGAACAGAAACCTTGATAGGAATTTAACAAGTGTACTATTTATATTTGTGGATTTCTATTCATGCCGATATGCTGTGCTTGGAAATTTCTAGAGCTATACTTTAAAAGTCTTCCACACAAGATTTTGTCCAGATGATGAAGCTGAGTTTCAGAAAAGTCATCTCAGCTAGGAAATGGTTGAGCCCCATTGGCCTGAATCCAAAACTCTTCCTACTAGACCAGGCATCAGCAAACTTTCTTCAGTACAGGGTCAGTTGGTAAATATTTCAGGCTTTGTGAGCCCTACTGTGTCTGTCGCTAATACTCAACTCCGCTGTTGCAGTGGGAAGGCAGCCCCAGACAGTATGTGACTGGATGAGTGTAGCTGGCTGTGAAAACTTTATTTATGAGTCCTGTGGTAGGGCAGATTTGTCTTGTAAACTGTAGTTTGTTGATGTCTGTTCTAGATTATTCTCCCATTGGATTTCTGATGGCTCTAGATTTCACTTGCACTTGACCAGAAACCTGCTACCTCCATTGCCCTCTACAAGTGGCCTAGAGCAAGGACTGAGAAATAGGACATTCAGGACAGAATCAAAACTCCTTGGAAACCTTCAGGATCTGGCCCAGCCTTATACACTTTCCTGCTTTTCCCTGCATTTGCCCTCTCTGTGCCTTCAGAATGCTGTTCTCTTGCTCCCCTATAACTGCTCCTTAGCAGAGTCCCTCTCCATGCTCTCCTGATCCTTGCACAGACACTTCCCAGAGCCCAAATCATACTGTACAGGAAGAGGAGACCATGCTGGCCTCTTAGACCAGAATGCAAGTTCAAGTAGAACAGATCCTAGGTCATATTCCCCTGTGTGTCCAGGACACCGAGAGCAGGGATGGGCAAGGGGGAGGCTCTCAGAAAGTTTTGCCATTCACCACTCTAGGCGCGCACATACCTCATAGGTCACCCCACTGTCGGTGCCCGCGTCCCAGGGAATCAGGTCTTGCACCACCCTCTGGACCCAGCCACATTCCTTGGTGCACAGATCCTCTGCAGATAAGCCTACGTTCCAGTCAGGACTGGGGCCCATCATGGTCAGGAATGACATTAAGTGGCGTGTCCTGTCCACTGAAAATTCAGCTGAGGGGGCTGCTCTCCTGGAAACCAAATACAGAGACCAGAGACCATTATATCGGGGCTCCAGGGTTCCACACTGAAGAACATCTGGCCAGAACATAGACAGAAGACGAGAGGGACACAGAGTAGTCAGATTCTTGGTTTCCCTGTGAACTCTACCTTTGGCCACTACTGGTTACACGCTTCTCTATCCTGAGCCCATCCACTGAACAAACAGGGAAAGAATCCCATACCACCCCCATGTCCAGTTTTAGGAGATCCACAGAGCTTGCTTATTATTTTTTTTTAAGCCTGCTGCCTCCACTGCCCTTAAGAAGTGGCCTAGAGGAAGGCCCTGCTGGTGCACCCATCTCCTCCCAGCTGGTGCCAGCCATCTCCTCCAGTCGAAGACCAGCTACAGAGGCAGAGACCTTCGGCTGACAGCCCCAGCTGTGGGAGTTACACCCTGGTCTACAGCCACAGCAGGCAGCTCTTCTCCCTCTATCTCCTCACCAGGAAGTCTCAGGAGTAGCCAGGGCCACATGCCACAAATGGTGGCAGGGGAGGGTCTGGGGAGAAAAGAGAACCATATCCACTCAGCACCTGTGGGTGGCAGAACCATGTCATCTCACTTTCCCCTCAGGACAGTCTTGTGGGGTTAGAATGATTCTCCTGTTTTGTAGAGAGGCAATGGAGGTGTATAGAGGTTAATGAACTTAAGAAATGCAGCCAGTAGGGGGCTAAGGCTTGAAGGCAGCTAGGCCTGACTCCAGCCCCCAGGCTAATGGTGGGGAGTCCTTGGCTGGGGACCGGCTGGTCTGCTCAGTCCAGCTAGCGGCTGGGCCACTGCAGCTGCTTGGGAGTCCCTGTGCCCTCTGTTGGGACCTGCTGCTTCTGACTAGAAAGTGATGATCCCAGACTTGCTTGGGCCCATGGGACTGGACCCCTGGGTATCTGTCAGGCAGATGGGACCAAACAATGGGCAGAGGTGAGAGAAGCCTGGATACCAGGACACCAGGCACCACCTCTTGCTGTGTATCCTAAGGCAAATTACCAAAACTTTCTGTGCCTCAGTGTCCACATATTTAAAATGGTGATCACATGTGTCTCCTCCAAAGGGTTATTGTGAGGTTAAATGAGCCAACCTGCATACAGTCCTCAGCCCCATGCCTGGCACCAGAGGGACCCGTTAATCTTCCTGTTACTGAGAAAGGTACTGTAAGGCCACTTGGAGATGGTCTGAGTGGTCTTCACGTTTCAGCCTGATGCCAGTCTAGGTTCTGGCCCTGGAGTAGAAGAAGAGCCTGTCCTGAGCCCTGGCTGTGGCCTCAGGAGGTTGACGAGGCCTGGTGGCGCTGCCTCTCTCTGCCTCTCCTTTCCTCCCCTCCTGCTCTTTAGAAGCTCCCCGGGCCCTGGCCAGGCCAGCCAGGTCCTGCTGCGCTGGCATTGTCGGGCAAGCTCTTCATCAGAGGTGTGAGAGAAGCGTAGTCCTCGTGCCGCAGCCTGGGCATCCCCTGGGAACTTCTTGGAAATTGTAAATTGTGGGCCCTACCCTAGATTTACTGAACTAGAGACTTTGAGGGTAGGACCCTGCGATCTGTTTTAAAAATCCTACTGGGTGATATTGATGTACCTCAAGTTTGAGAATCACTGGTCTACTCATCTTTCAAGCCACAGGTCATATGTCACCTTTCCCAGGAGCTTCCAGCTCAGCTGAGGCAGGTGCCTCTGGTGCTTGTTCCCACACAGTACTGGTCTCTGTAGCCAGACTACGGCTGTAACCACTTCTTCACTGCTCAGTCTCCCCCAGCTAGATGGAACGGAACTCCTGAAGGCAGGGACCCTAAGTTTCATGGCTACACACCAGAGCCCAAGTGCCCTGTGGGCTGACTGACCAGTGGGTGCATGATGGCTTCGGTTCCCTGCTGCTTAGCTCTAGACCTGGTCACTCACCTCCTTCAGGGTCTCCGTGTCTTCATCTAACAATACTATTTGTGGTGTTGCTGTGAGGGTCTAATGAGATGTTTTATTTGGAGGCCTTTATAAACCGCTGAAGTACAGTGCTGACATAGCCTGCAAGTTAGGTGCACATCAGGGCATTTAATTTCCTTTATGTATGCATTTTCTGGTATGTAGGTCAGTGGTTTTAGCAGCTTCTTGAAAGACCTGGCTTGTACGAGGATCGAGGATCATAGTTTGTGGAGGCCTGGATTTGCTCACTTAGGGACTCCCTGGACAGGGTCTGGCCTGCCTTCTAGTAACTGTCAGGCAGAGAGCACTGGCATCTAAGTGGGGCTGCTTCACACCCCCTCCCCACTTGGCGCTTGGACCTTGGAGGGGTGGGGAGGGGGCCCAGCAGTCCCTTGAGGGGCTGCCTTCCTCTTCCACTGCCATAGAGTCTGACCACTCCACCTATCACCTTCCCATCTCCCTAAGTATGTGATTAGGTCGAATTAGTCATTCACACCCTGTACCCCCCATGGGGGACACTATTTACCACGACAAACATCTGTAGAGACTCTACCCCAACACATTATCCTGATACCTACCCAGCCGAGGGACGTAACCATCTGTGAACAAGGCCTTGGGGAAATGCATTTTGGCCAGATCTATTGTAGCCAGGCCTGTAGCCTAAGTGAGGTACTCTCCAAATGCGGTAAGTGTTTCAAGGTGTGGAAAATTTGGAGCAACTCATGCCTATAGAAAATGCCTGACTTACGTTGGGTAATATGGTAAATTTGAATCTATAAGGCTCCAGAGCATTTTTTTAGCATATTCAGATACACCCTTTACCTTTCTCTTATCTGAAAAATTCCCCCTGACTCCCAGTTTAAATAATATTTTCTGGGGTGGACATTCTGTGACCTCTCCCTGAATTGCCTGTGCCCCCTTTCTACCTTCCTATAGCTTGCTGAGCTCATTCTTTCTTTGGAATTTCTTGTTAACATCTGTCTTCTCCACCAGGTTTCAATGGGTAGGGACCATTTCTGTTATGATTATAGCTATATCCCAATGCCTGGCTTAGAAGTTGGCATGCAGTGAATTCCCTCCAAATGTTTGTTAAAATAAATGAATTAATCTAAGAAATGAATGTGGAGCTCTTGTACTTCCTTTGACCTTCAAATTTAATTAAACATCCTTCCAAGTATTTATTACTTCTATAATAAAAATAATGATATGAATAAGACCCCAGATAACTTTTCTTTAGAAAATACTAGACAGGACTGGAGTTCTTTAATTTGTTCCAACTGTAGTAAAAGTTATTATGCATGCATTTTTATATGCCAGGATGATATTTTGTTAATTTGATTTTCAGTTTTTCAAACCTGGGATTTAAATCCCAGATTTAAATTGTGTATCAGTTTTCTAGCAAAGAGAGTTGATCTAGCCACACTATCTAACAGAGTATTGGTCATCAGAATAGTGTGATACTCAGGTTAGACAGAAATATAAATCCGTGGCATAAATTGGAGATCCTAGAAACTATATAAAGACTAATACAAAATAGGTTGTTTGAATTAGAGGGAAAGGAATAGTGCAAGAAGGGAGATTGGGCTAAGGTAATCACAATAAAAAAGATTGGATTCACATCTGATGTCATATACCACAAAATAATAACAACAGGTCTAGAGTCAAATAGAAAATGGCCACAGTGTAGAAAACAGTAACATTTTCAGATCTATTAGAGAAATACCAATTTTCTCAACTTTGCAACAATGAAAGCAATTACAAAGGAAGAAATTAACTAATTGAATTATACGTCAATTACAACATCTGTACAATGAAAATAACTACTGAACTGGAGAGAAAAAGGACATGTTGGCAAAAAATGTCTTCACGAGGTGTGACTGACCAAGTGTTAGCATCAATACTGTGTACAGAGCTAATCCGCATTTGTGGGAAAAGGCCACAATCTACTAGATAAAGAAAGTTACAGACAGACAATACACTTCAGAAAAATGAGAAACAAAGGAAAATATAGAGAAATGTTTCTTTCTTTTTTTTATGCAGAGAGATAGGATATGTAGACTATGTAGACTCCAGGTCACTGGAACAAAGCTAGATCAGAATCTTGGGTCCAGCCACTTATTTATTAGCTACGTGACAGAGGCTTTTTACCTCATCTCTCTTGGTAGTTACTATGTCTACAAGATGGCTGCTGCATTATCAGACCTATCCCAAAGTCTTATTGTGAGGAAATTGCTTATCATAGTAACCAAAATATGATTGGACTTAGTAAAAATTGATTTCCTTCTCTTTCAGCTTTTCCAAAGAAAACTTCCAAAAACACAACAACAAAAAAGACAAAAAATAGAATTTTTTTTTTTTTTCTTTTTGGCCAGGCATGGTGGCTCATGCCTGTAATCCTACAACTCCGGGAGGCTGAGGCAAGAGGATCATTTGAGCTCAGAAATTTGAGACTCGCCTGAGCAAAAGTGAGACCCTGCCTCTACTAAAAAATAGAAAAATTAGCAGGTTGTGGTGGCAGGCGCCTGTAGTCCCAGCTACTTGGGAGGCTGAAGCAGGAGGATCACTTGAGCCCAAGAGTTTGAGGTTGTTGTGAGCTGGGCTGACTCCATGGCACTCTAGCCTGAACAACAGAGTAGACTCTGTCTCAAAAACAAAGCAAAACAAAACAAAACAAAACAAAACAAAACAAAACAAAAACCAAACTAAACCAACCAACCAACAAAACAAAAAAACCCCACAGCCAGGCGTGGTGGCTCACGCCTGTAATCCTCACAGTCTGGGAGGCTGAGGTGAGTGGATTGCTTGAGCTCGTGAATTCGCAACCAGCATGAGCAAAAATGAGACCCCGTTTCTACTAAAATAGAAAAACTGAGGCAAGAAGATGGCTTGAGCCCAAGAGTTAGAGGTTGCTGTGAGCTATGATGCCACAGCATTCTACCCAGGGCAACAACTTGAGACTTTGTCTAAAAAAAATCAAAACCAAAACCAAAACAAACACCACTGGATTTTCATACTCCTTTTAGAGACTTATTATCCCTTTCTAAATTGAAGATTAACACCAGCGAGACTCAGAATGGTTTCCTAAACCACTCATTGGGAGCGTTCGTTTTCGAAATTGCTAAAACTCACTTAAGCCACGAGGGGGCGTCCAAGACCTTCACTAGGCTGAAGTTCCAGGTGTGTGGAGGAAAAGGTTTAAGTTCTGGATGGTTGGAAAACTCTGTTTACAACCAGGAGCCATCTAGGACTCCAGGTCCATCTGGAGGCATAGATATACCACTGCTTCTCTAGTCCAAAGCCTTTCTTCTTTTAGAAGACAATTCTGAAGACGTCCATGGACCTGCTCTGATTTAAGAGAAACTCTTAAAATCTCCTCTTGGAGAACTGAGGCTTTGGATTTCTGGAGAGGGTGACCATGTCTCTGCTCCACTGACCTCACAAACACGGGCCTTTGTCTAATCAGTGTTAATTAAAGAGAGTGGCTGGGAATAATTTAAGGGGAGTGACAATCCTTTGCAGGCTTCATTTTAAGAAAGGAAATAATTATTTTTAAAAGTTCCAGTAAGTAATTGTTAGCATTCAAATGAAATTGGAGAAACTGGGTGATATGCATTCAGAATTGATTTGCAGCAAACCGGGGCATTTTCTTCTTAGGTGCCCGAGAAACTAGTGAAGGATGTGGGTTCTGGTCAGAATTTGTCTTTCCTCCCTCTACCTGCACTCCCAGCTGTGGGGGCCACAGCTTGATTTATTGAGCTAAACAAGTCAGCAGCTAATTTGTTCATTCATGGCTGTCCTTTGAGAAGTGGTCCTGGGGATAAAGATGAAGATCATTGAAAAACAAGTCAGTTTCAACCGGCAGGACCTCTCAAAGTAGGTCACCCTTCCTTTCCACTGGGCGGAGGGAAGCTGGAATCCCATTAACCTCAGGCAGGCTCAGTAAAGAGGGGCAGGGCTGTTGCTGAAAAACAAAACGTGGCTGCGTGTAGGCTTTCTAATTTGACTTCCTAATGAGATTTGGAAGAGGAAAGGGGAGACTGGGGTATGGGAAAATCAAAGGAAAATTCCTTTCCCTTAACAAGACAGTGGCACTGAGGGGAGAGGTTTTGGGTGTTTGGGAGGTCTGCGTGTTTGCCATCAGGTAATTTTATTCCCTGGGGTCCCAGGAAGTTTGAGGGATGGATGAAGTATCAGAGGTGTACCAAAATATGCCTTTCAATTTATTCAGAAAGTCTCTTCCTTTTTAAAAAAGCAAAACAAAAGCTCCACTGACACTTTCATTCCCTTGGAGCTATTGCCAGCCTCTCTTCTTGTGTAGCTGACTTCACAGAAGAGTTGCGTATATTTGCTGACTCCAAGCCTTATTTTCTGATCACCCTTCACCTACTCTGGGCTGCTTTCCCCCATCCCTCAGCTGCAAGGATTCCCAATAAGGTCACTGATGACCTTCATGTTGAAAAATCCAAAGAGCATTGGGCAGCCCTGATCTTAGCTGACCTTTTAGCAGTAGTGGGCACAGCTGACCATGCTCCTTGACGCTTTTCTTCCCTGAGCTTCTGGAAACCAAACTTCCTCCCCACTCCTTTTCTGTATCTTTGCACATAAGTTCTCCTTAGCATTATATGGGGAAGCTTTTTGGGACTTAATCCTAAGCCCCCTCTTGTTTCTGAACTCTCTCTCATTGCTGCCCTTGGCAGTGACTGTCTCCCATTTCTTGATGACTCCCAAGTTTATATCTCAGTGCAGAATCCTTGCCGAGTCTCAGCACTATGTAATCACCTGTGTACTTAACACGACTAACTGCAGGTCTTGAATAGATCTTAACACCTAACACATTCACAACTCGTGACCTTTCCCATCAAACTTCATCCAATCTTCTTAGTCTTACAAGTGGCTCTACCATCTCCTTAGTGATGCCAATCAGACACGTGGGAGGCAATATGCCCACTGTGTCTCCCTCCTCCTCAGTTACCCTGTCACCACAGCCTGTTGATTTTACCTCTTACACATCTCTCCTAACCTTCCACCTGTCTTCCTCCCACCTCCACCACCATCCTAGTGGAAGTCTCAGTTCATTCTCTCGGGGCCCTCTGCAGTAGCCTCCTCACTGGGCTTGGCCATCTACGTTTTCTCATGGGACCTGGAGTGTTGTCATTGTTTTTTTTTTGTTTTTTTTTTTAAACACAATTCTGATCATGTCATCCTTCTACTTAAACCCTTCAGTGAGTTCTGATAACCTTTATAATAAAAATACAAAATTTAAACATTGCATGACTTGGCCTCACACCAAGCTCATCTTTGATTTCTGGATCCAACTAGACCAGAGCCTTTTAGTGCCTTAAATATGCTCTATTCCCTCCTCATACAGGGCCTTTGATGATGGTATCTCCATATATATAGGTTTTCTAGAATGTTCTCTTGTTTTGCTTCTTTACCTAGGTGACTCCTACTGATTCTTTAGCTCTTAGTGCCATTGCCATTTCCTTGGGGAAGCTATCTCTGACCCTCAGGGATAGCACCAGGATCCTCTTCACACACTCTCATGGTACCTTATGCCTTTCTTTCCTCAAACATGTCACATTTGTCCGTGTGATCATTCAGTAAGTGTCTCTCCCTACGAAAGTGTGACTCCAAGAGGAACTCTGCTGTGCTCACCACAGTATCCTTAAGGACCTTTCATGGCACTTTTCTTTGGAGACTGTCAATTAGTATTTGTTGAATCAATGAAATGTTTGTCACCCTTGATAAAAAGGATATGGGGTAATTGAAAGTCAAGATTTTGTTTTCTTCTGTTTTGGAGCAGGAGTCAGACAATTTGGTGTGGTCACACTGTTCATTTTATGCTGATCAGAAGCCTGATTGGCTGTTACAGATGTCTTAATTAATTAAAAAATGGGAAAATGAATGAATTGTTAATCAAAGTCATCTTGTAGTGAAAAGCACAGGCATTACAGTCAGTTGGGTGTGGCTGGAATTCTAGTTCCATCTTTGACACAAGTACACAATGATGCTGGACATGTATTATAAACTCTGAGTCTCCGTTTATCACTGGTAAAATGGACATCATGATACCAACCTCATAGGGTTATTATGAGGATTAAAGTGGGATAATAAATGTCATTTCCTCCCAGGTACAGAGTAGATGCTAAAGGTAAAAGGATATCACTCTCTTTCTCTCTCACTCCCTTCTTCTCTCCTCGAATACATCTTGCTTTGTCATTTACATCTTTCTAATCCTAGGCTCCTTAAGGGAAAACTGGTATAAGGATCCCGTAGTAGCGCTAACATTGGCATCCACAAACTCTGTGGCCCAGACAGCACCATCCCTGCATGCCTCTGAGGCCCTGGCTGCTCAGAGGACCATAGGTGAGGGGTTCTTTGCATACAGGGGCTGGGAGCCTGGATGCCAGGAGTTGCTGAAGAGAGAGCACGAGCAAAGGGGATTCAGGGAGGCCTGACTGCTAATTGATGTTGACTATGCAAAGGGGGCCAAAGACCTTTATGAATTCACACAAGTGCTTTTTAGTAGGACAAGGATGAGGCAGGAAAATACCACCTGTCCGGGGAAAGCTCAGGGCACAGGCCCTGACTCCAGTTCTCATTGGTGTGAAAGGCATTTCTTGAACAGGTCGGTTTTCTACTGCCCTGGTATGAGCTTCCTTGGAGAAGATCCAGAGCAAGGCTAGAAAGGCCCTTTTGCAGCCAGCTGGGTGCCCTTGGTCAGCTGTCCAAGTGTTGGCCCTCTCCTCCTCAGGCCTCCACTTCGGGTCTCAGCTCCACCCAGACCTGGGCCCGTCCTGAGCAGGGTCAGGAGCATTCTACCAGACTCAGCCCTTGCACGAAGGCTTCACCAACCTTTCCTCCACCCTAAGCTGAGTTATGCTCCTTTTCTGGGGTTTCAAAGACACCCATATCCTCATCCTAACATCTGTTCCCTTGGAGGTTATGGGGCTACTGTGATAACGTTATAGTTTATATATTTGGTATATACTGTGTCACCTCTACTTTATGCAAAGGGCAGACCTAGAGGGGTATGTGGTACAACTCTTTCTATTGTCTGTTTCTCTTCTTGGCTGGGGTGTTCCAAAGAGCAGGAACTGTGTATGTAGGTCTGGCACTCGGCAGGGGATGTGCCGTCGCTGACTGGTGAAGCAGCAGGCATGGGGCGTCCCTGTCCGCTAGTCACATGTGAGTGCGTCTCCTTCTCAGCTCCTGCTGCCCCACTGAGGGCATCTGCCTCTGCATGTCTGCACTTCCCTTCCTATCGCTTTGGTCTCGGCTGTCCTACCACCAAGCAGTACCTCACACATTCCTTGTGCTGTTGGTGTCTTTGCTAATGGATGTAGATTCTTCAATAGAGTGGAAAGTCCAGAATGTTCTGACAGAATTTTCTTGTGGGTGATTGGGAAGTTTGTTCCAGGCCTTGCATCCTTAGAGGATGAATGGGAATCAAGGCTCATTCAGGAACTACACAGGATTCCCGTTGTCGGAGTGAGGTGCAGTGTGGGAGCCCCAGAAGTGGATCCCTGAGGTGCGTTTTGTCCATTGTGGCCTGACAAGCTAAACAAAGGGGTGTGGACTTGATCCTGGAAGCCAAGGGATGCCATGAAGGGATTCAGAAGGGGTGGACATGACAAATTTGGATTCAGATCATTCTGGTAGCACTATGGTTGAAGAATCAGATTAGGGGGCCACAGCAAGGGAAAAAGGTGAAGTCATCGGGGTGAGAAAGGGTGGATGGCTTGAACTAATGGGGGAGAGTGGCCAGCTAGGGACTGGTTGATGAAATAGTGGGAAGATACAAGTCGCCACAGGACTTGGTGACTCCCTATACTTTTGATGTTTCTCCATGTGGAGAACAGCACGTTTGTGTAAAGCTGATGGGCTCCATTTTGGATGTGATGAGTTAGGTCTGTGAGGGCCATCCATGCAGAGTTGTTTCAAACAGAGTCTGCTCCTTACCTGTCTATCCATTCAGCCCTCTCGGGGAGTGACGGCTCTGGGAACTGTCACCAGAGACCCTGGTCACCAGAGACTCAAGGGCAGATGAAATCTCCAAGGAATAGAGTAGACAGAAATGACGTGGCACTGAGAATGGGACCTGGGTCAGTCTGATTTTCCCTGAGCCAGACTTGCTTAGAGTGAGGACACCTGGGTACTCTAAGGCCAAGGTATGCTCAGTCCTTTGTGGCTGAGAGCATGAGTGAATGAACAAAACAGTTCATCTTCATGTCTGAAGTGTGTCCTTTGTGTGATTAAAGCCACTGGGGTAAAACAGAGACCGAGCCAGCATTCATGAGGAGATGGAACATATGCGATGGAGCACAGGGCAGCACCTCGCCTGCTTATTCACCTGAGAGGTCTCACTGGCTTTACTGACATTACTGGTATGTGGTGGTCACTTGGCAGGTAGCTTCAAGTACAAGGCAGGATGCCTGTGCTACTTACACATTGAGAGGCTGCCAGGCTGGCCACTGGGCTTTGGCTTTGATGACCGTGAGGACCTCATCACTCTGCAAGAGAAGACCACAGATATTTAGTGAGCAGAGCTAGACCATGGGAACAACAGGACTTAGACCCCCCCTCCCTTACTGGATGTTGAAGCTCTACCTGCTTAAGTGTGGAGCCGTCTGGAGCCACAGCAACACCAGGAGGTAGGACTGAGTATCTACTGTGCAAGGCATGTCCTAGATGTTGGTGGGGCCATTGAGCTACACCTTTGCTTTCCAGTTCAGCTCATCCCTTCCCTACTAGAGCCAGAGCTCTGACCTGGACCCTGCCTGGGTTGGCCAGATGCCCTTGCTGTCTGAAGCCAGGAGGGCCAAGTCATGTGCGGTGAGTTCAGGCACTGAGGAAGACCTACCCCTTGCAAACTGGATCATCAGGAACTGCAGTGTAGCCAACCTCTGACCCCAAGGACTGTCACCCTGAGGCTTCTCCTGCTGGTAAGACCCTTGCACTGGACCAGGCTCCTTTGGAGGGGGAGGCCAGAATGAAGCTGCGGCCCACACTCACTGTGCTACTAGGGTTATTTCAGCCTGATTTTGCTTTGGATGGTGTATGGAGCACCATTAGTATCTGGGGAACCTAAAATAATTTTTTGAGTTAGAATTTGGTAACATTTTGAAGGAAAACATTAAATGGTTATTGTAGGGCAAACATCAGAACTTTGTTGACCTTGCTCGACTTTGTAATTTTGCTGTGTTTTCATTCTTAATTGTGTACGGGGGTGGGGTGAGGGGCACTATGATCTTTGCAAGGCTTAAGGCCTCCATGGGTCCAAATTCAGCTTTGGCAGGGGTTTTCTTCAGAGAGGAGTCAGCTGGCCTGGATCTCCCATTCTCCGGCCTGGGCCCAGCAGTTCTCAGACACAATAGTCCATTGTGTGTAGAAAACTATAAAATGTTACCAGTTGGGGAAGGAAGAGCTCTGGGGGCAGAGGCTTGCTTGGCTGGCTCATAGCTCTGCCCCAGTCCTCAGAGCTGTGCCTGGCAGTAGGCGCCTGGAGCATATTTAGGATGAATTGATGACCTTCTCCTTGGTTGGGTACCCTGCCCAGAAAAGTCCCACACCCCTGAGGAAAGTGGAGGAAGGAGGCCAGATGTGTCTCCCAAGCTCAGGCCCAAAGGTTATAAAAATCTTTCTAATTCAGAGCTGCTGGTCCATCCCCAGGGAAGGGTCATTGCAGGGTAGGCCTTAGAGATGCAGGGAGCTCTGCCAGACCCAGAATGGCCTGGACTCCTACAGATGGCCCCAGAGGAGGGTGAAGAGTCCACAGGACAAGCCACAGAGCTACCCACCAGGGCTGCTCTTAGCCTCTTCCTGACCTTGAGCTCTTTGGGGTGCCCCACACCTCCGGCATATGGGGCTTGGTCAGAGGCAAGAATCTTTAGATGCATTGATAACCCCCACATGCCCACGTCTGCAGGAAAGCAGTTGCATTTCTCATGGAAGATTTGTTGATTTGTTTGTTTATAGTATATCCCTCACTCACTCCTAATAAATATCTGTTGAATAACTGAGAGAAAGAAACTGTTGTGAAATCACTATGGAACATGACCTATGTCCTGGACACCAGCTGTGTCTCCCAAGACCTGGTTTTCCTGTGCTCACCTCACAGGCCCATGTCTGAGCCTTTCATCTGACCCCTAACCCTGTCCCTGTCCAGTGGTCCTATGTGTGCTAAAGGCACATCCATCAGCTGCCTGGGGCATCACCGGCTGCCTCCCTCTGCAGCCCTCACCCCAGTCAGGCTGAAGACCTCCTGTGTTCACACTCTCCCACCCACCACCTCCAGTATCCCTCCTCCCCCAGGCCACCCACTCCTTCTGTAAGTCTGACCATATCTGTTTCCTGTCCAACTCCAGCAAGGGCTCCCCACCACTTCCAGGATAATTTCTCACTTTCTAAGTTTTGTCTATAATTTCTTCATCATGTAGCTTCTGGTCTACTTTTTTCCCCTTTGATTTTTAATTCTAGAATAATATAGACTTTTTAATTTATTTTTTATATTTAAAAATTTTTGTTTATTGTTGGGGATTCATTGAGGGTACAAAGAATTAGGTTACATAGATTACATTTATTAGATAAAGTTCTTCTTATAATTATGTCCCGCTCCAAGAGGTGTGCCATCCACCGTGACCCCCTCTCTCCCTACTTATTATAGAAAATGTTAACACCATGGAAGCACACAATGTCAATGGCGAGCACTTCAATATTCTATTTCAAGATCTCCCTGCCTCTGCTCTACCTCCTTCTCTAGAATGTTACAGTTTGGTATGTATTTTTCCAGGTCTTTGTGCACATGTGGACAATATATATAGCTTTTCCCACAAAAATGACATCATACTGATTGTCATATTATGTACCGTGACTTTAAAATGTTTTCTTAATACTATATCACAGGAAACTTTTCATCAGGACATATTATATACTATGTATGGTATATACTATATATCTAGGCTTTCTGTATTATGATTTTTTTTTTTTTTTGCAGTTTTTGGCCGGGGCCAGGTTTGAACCCGCTACCTCTGGAATATGGGGCCAGCACCCTACTCCTTTGAGCCACAGGTGCTGCCCTGTATTGTAATTTTTATAGTGCTGGAGAGCTTCAAATTATGGTAAGCCAGGCCAAGACTTATAAAAAAGAAATCTAAGATATGAGATCCAAAATATGAGATACTATCTGATGACAATGTCTTTGCCCTTATTATACTTCATCAACAAGTAAAATCAGTGTGGGTGGGGTTCAGGTGGCCACTGAGTTAGCTGGCCCTGCAGATTCACCCGCTTTACAATTAAATGTTGGCTTTCGGGTCCCAACTAAGGACATACTAATGTTGCTTTTGCAAAACCCAAGACAATAATAATGATTTGGATCCTCCATTAGTGTTTATTTATGATGATAAAATTCCATGTGTATTTTTTTTTTTTTCAGTTTTTGGCCGGGGCTGGGTTTGAACCCGCCACCTCCAGCATATGGGGCTGGCACCCTACTCCTTTGAGCCACAGGCGCCACCTATGTATCTTTTTTTAAAAAAAATCTATGAAGGCTCCAAAGATGGCGGGTCCATATGTGTGGGCACTGCAGCCTCTTGTTGTGAAATCACTTCATCTAGTGGTTATTCAACATCAGGGTGATCAACAGCTTCCTGTTCCTCCTGTGATTGTTATTACTCAACAAAATAAGAAAGCCAGGAGCATTCTGGAACATTACTTAAAAAGCTAAATATTTTTGTTGGAACATGAAAATTCTCTGGAAGAACCTAAATTCTCCAGGATGAGAGAGTGTCTGACTTATTCATGGCTATATCCAAATGCTAATGGGCGCTCAATGAATTGTTGAAAAAGCAAAGCTACACCATTCTTTCTGATGTACGTGTAGAGTTCCATAGCATGGAAGTTCTCTGATTTATTAAAGTGATGTTATCAGTGGATATGTATTTGTTTCCAGAAATGTTGTATGAGGGAGACACATGTACATGTTTCTTAGTTCACATATTCAAGAGTTTGTGTCATTGATTCCCAGGAATGATTAAAAGATGAAGCTAATTTTTTTAATTTGGGGTTAATATGATTAGGCTACATTATTTGCCTCTGTAAGGTAAAGTTCAAAGTCTGCGTTGTAAGACTAAGCTAATTGAAAGATGTGATAGGGCCTGCCAAATTGCCCTTCAAACATCTGTGCCAATTTATGCTCCTATGTACTTTCATCCTCACAACTTTGGGCACACTGAATATTGTCTATCTTTTTAATAATAAAGCTACTATAGGTAGCATGCATTAAAGTAGCGGACTCCGGGAGGCTGAGGTGGGTGGATTGCCTGAGTTCATGGGTTCGAGACCAGAGTAGGCAAGAGCGCAACCCCGTCTGTAAAAATAGCTGGGCGTTGTGGTTGGGGCCTATGGTCCCAGCTACTTGGGAGGCTGAGGCAAGAGAATCACTTGAGCCCAAGAGTTTGAGGTTGCTTTGAGCTATGATGCCAGGATGCCAGCGCACTCTACTGAGGCAACAAAGTGAGACTCTGTCTCAATAAAATAAAATAAAAAGGTAGTGTGGTTGAGAGTACAAGCTTTAGGTTCATACCTGAGTTCACATCCTGATGGCAGTGTTTACTAGCTTTGTGTCTTTTTGGCAAGTAAGTCTCTTGATCTTTTGTAGTTTTCTCAACTGTGAAATGGGGTCAAAAGGATCTACCACGGTTGGTATTAAATGACAATCCATGCAATGTGCTAATACAATGCCTGGGACATAGGGAATGCTCCGTACGTTCTAGCTATTATTCATTCTTATTTGTACTTACACAGATCAATTTCGTATGAATTGACTTGCTTGAGTACAGAGTGTGAAGCACACAGTTGCAGCTTCAAACCCTCAAAAGCCTCAACAGCAATTCCCCTCATTTAAAGTCAAGCTCTGAGTCTCAGGGAGTGTGTGATAGGAGGTTTACGTAGTTGGGTGAGCCCGGGATGGGGCTACTGGGGCACTGGGCGTTTCATGTTCTGACAAATGAAGGCCTTAAATTCAGAATAAGCAATCCATGCTTCAGACTTAAATGAAAAGCTTATTTTAACAAGTCTCTAAGGCACAGACAGGAGCTTTCAAGAATCCTCAGAGCCCCTTCACATCTCCCATAGGACCCTTTTCAAACAAAATATTTCAGAGCATTCACAGTTCATGTCTCATTTGGATGACGTTAACACTTTTCCAAAGAAGTGGCAATTAGAATTAAAAAAAACCCAATGATACTCCAGGTCACTTGTATCTATCTTTCGCTTTGCTTTTGGTAAACACATTGTGAAGACATGACAGCTGTGCTCAGACCTCATAGCTACTGGTACCAAGTGGGAATAGCACAGCCCCAAACAGGCACAGGCTGGGGTCAGATCTGGAGGGAGGAGTTTTGTGTGGAGCAAAAACAGGCCTGGAATAGGCCAGAGGCAGAAAATGCATCAGCATTGAGAGATGCCAAATCTGAACAGAGCAGAGAATAAAAATGGAGGCCTGGGGGAAGTGGTGGGGACTGGTGTCTGAACCATCCTTACCCCACATGGACCCACCTCTGCACTCCAGAGCCAGCACCCAGTGAGGGGGAGCTCCAGGCAGCTCAGCAGAGCCAACTAAGGAAGACTGGGGTGCATCACCCCCTCCCTGTCTCAGTCCTCACCTCCTCTGACCCTGCACCTTCCTGGCTCCTGACCTTTTGACTCCCCCTCCCAGTCCTGAACCAAAACCTGTTTCCTGATGCGGATGCTCCGTTCGCTCCTGGAAGCACAGAGGCGTGGACCTGCAGTGTCAGAATTAGCCTGGCATCTGGCCTGATGCCCCTACCATGCTGCCTCCCTCTGAGAACAAAAAATGGGATGCAATCTGTGATCAGAGAGGGAAAGATGCAATCCGTGATCACAGAGGAAAGGAACTGAAACAGATAGAAGCAACAACAAAAATGAAACTATTATTATTTATTGTTTTTATGTGCTGGGCACCTTGCTAATTACCTCATATGCAGCGTCTTATTTAATCCTTACAACATATTTGCAAAGTAGGTGTATACTTTTTAATCCTCAGAAACACATTTGGCCAAATTTGGCCACAGGTAGTTAGTGGCTGAGCTAGGATTCAAACCTCAATCTGACCCTAGAGGCCACACTTGTCACCAGTGTGAAGCCAGGCAGAGAGGGGCCCACTCCTCACACTCCGCCTGCGCTTAGAGCATGTTCCAGCCTGCGGTGTGTTCTGGATATTATAGCCACACTGGGAGGATTATCAGAGGCCTCTTCCCAACACTGGTGAGGTTAATGCTGTCCTGACAACATTAAGCCTGTTCTGATGAAGGGGGCGCAGGCACAGGCTCCCTGAGCTGGAGAGAAAGTGTCTGCTGCTAGAGAGAGGGAAGTCCAGCGGAGCTAAATGCAGGCACAGAGGCACAGGCGCAGAGGCACAGGCGCATGCGCGCAGATGCCCTGCGGTTCCCCCCCACTCCCACCCCCCGGTTCATCAGCTTCTTACAGAAGCCTTTGGAAATGGCTATCAGACTCTCTGCAGCAGACGAGAAAACCGTGGCTCAGAGAAGTTAAGTGGCTCGCCTAAGACCATGTGGAACCATGATTTCAGTGCAGGCGTGTCTAACTCCAAAACTCGCGCTCTTTCCACTTTCCGTGACTCTTCTTCTCCATCCACCCTGCGCACCCCTCACCCCAGTTTTGCTCATTTTTAAGAAGAGCCTCCATGACCCTAGTTGCCACTTTTCTCCAAGGACCCTTGCTTTGAGGCACAGGCTCCCTGAGTTCTCTGTGGGGGCAGGGGTGGCTCCCTGAGTCTTGCAGAGAGGCCATGGTGAGCCCTGTTTGGTCCCATTATTGCTTCTGCCCCCCTTTCTCAGAATTCCCGCTTCCTACTCGCAGAAGGTATTAATCATGGCTTCTACCTCTGAAGGTAACTTGGTGGTGTTCTGGTGATGAGCAGCAGGAAATGAACCATTTTATAAGGTGATAACGGGGCAATAGCATTTTTCTTTTTCTTTTTCTTTTAGACATAGTCTCATTGTGTGCCCTTGCATCATAGCTCACAGCAACCTCAAACTCTTGGGCTCAAGTGATTCTCTTGCCTTAGCCTCCCAACGATAGGCCCCCACCACAATGCCTGGCTATTTTTAGAGACAAGGTCTCCCTCTGGCTCAGGCTGGTCTGAACTAGTGAGCTCAGGCAATCCACTGTCTTCTGCTTCCCAGAGTGCTAGGATTACAGGCGTGAGCCACCACTAATGGCCAGCTATAAGCAACTTTAACGTCAATTATGAGCAGAGGTAGCCTCCTGTAGGGTTTCAATAGGCTCTGGGCTTACCAGTCATAAATACATGTATACATATATTAAAGTGATTTAATAAAAAATGAAATTTAAAAAATCAGAGCACTCCTATAGTTTGGCAGTGATGTCACATGGTCTGCACCCCTAGCCTCTGAGGTAGACAGGCAGATGGCCCCATTTCTCAGGGGAGGTAACTGGGACTCTCTGAGAGTAGACACAACTGCTCTCATGAAGCTCACCAGTGACCTCTCAAGGCCAAAGCCAATGGTCAGTGCCCAGCGCTCAGCTGCCACGACCCCTGGACCGCATTTGGCACAGCTGGCCACTCCCTAGGCCTTGAAACCTTGCTGCTGCATTTTCTCCTCACCTCACTGGCCCTTCTTTCTCAGCCTCCTTTGTGGATTCCTTTTTACCTTCCTCTAACCTTGACGTACCCTGAGCTTGAAAGTTTGGTCTTCTTCTCTTTTCTATCCACACATTCTTGGTGATTTCATTTAGTCCCATGCCTTAAAAGCCAGTTATATGTATACTGACGACCTAAGTTTTAATCTCCTATCTCAACCTGGCCCCTGCTTGACATTTTCATCTGGATGTCTAATTGGTATCTCAAACACAACGTGTCTGAAACCAAACTCTTTATCTTCTCCACCTCAAATCCTCCCTCTATCATTATTTTCATCCACTAAATGGCAAAGTCATCCTTCCTCTTGCTCATCCTAGGTGCCTCTTTCTCTTTTACCCCACACCAACCCATCAGCACCTCCTGTTGGCTCCACTTTCCATCACCTACCTGCCCTGCTGCCATCCTGGTCCAAGCCACCATCATCCCTCACCTGGATTACTGCATTAGATTCCTGTTAGCTCCCCCTACCTCCCTCACCCTCCTCTGGCCTCTTCCTCATGTGGCAGCTACATCATGCCATTCCTCTGGCCAAATCCTCCCTCCCATGGCTTTGCATCTCACAGCAGATGGGGACCCTTCTCTGGTTCCCAAGCCTCTTCATCATCTGCCTCTTCCCTCTAGGGTCTTGATCACCTCATCTATTACTACTGTTTCCCTTGCTCCTGTTGTTCCAGCATGTTGGATTTCTTACTTTGCTTCAAACATGCCAGGCAAACCCTGCACTTGCCGTGGCCTGTCCTGCAGTGAGGTCCTTCCAGGTACCAGAGATTCACACCTTTTCCTCCTCCTGATTGTTGCTCAAATATCATCTACTCAGTGATGACGGTGGCAGCTTCCTGACCCCTCTTTGTCTCAGCACCCCCTTTTCTTTATCCAAATGTCTCTTAATTTCTAAAATTTAATTGATTTCTTCAAATGTTAAACAAGTCTTATTTTTATAGATGAGGTCTCACTATGTTGCCTGGTTTGGTCATGAACTCATGGGCTCAAGCAATCCTATTGCCTTAGCCTCCTGGAATGGCCATAGCTGGGATCACAGGTGTGTGCCACCACACTGGGATGAATGTCTTTTTTCCTTGTTTTTTGTTTGTTTGTTTGTTTGTTTGTTTTTTGTCGAGACACAGTTCTACCCTATGCCCTGAGCAGGGGGCAATGGCATTGTAGCTCACTGCAACCTCAGACTCCGGCTGTGGGCACCCTGCTGCCTCAGTCTCCGAAGCAGCTGGGATTACAGGCGTTCACCGTGGCACCTGGCTGGGTTTTTCCATTTTTTTCATGAGTCAGGGGTCTCACTCTTGCTCAGACAAGCCTTGAACTCCTGAGCTCAAGCAATCCTCCCGCCTCAGCCTCCCACAGTGCTGGGATTACAGGCATGAGCCACCGCGCCTGGCAGAATGTCTTTTTTTCTATGACATTTGTCACTGTCTGATTTATGGTGCATTTTGACAAGTTACTTTTTATGACCTATCTCCCCCTTACCCATGTGCTAGAATGGGAGCTCCAAGAGGATGAAGGTTTTTTGTTTTGCTTGCTGCTGCCCCTTTAGTGTACAGATCCATGCTGGGAACCCACTCAGTCAACATTTGTTGGATGAATGAGAGGCTGTGATGAGAAGGGGTAGAGTCCTCTGAGCCTCAGCCCCTCAGCTCGTCTGTCCTAGGATGGAGCCACAGCTGTGTGATGTGGTACTAATCAGCTTGGGTATGAGATGGTGGGCACTGGGAGGACAGGGGTGGGAGTCAACATAGACCTAATGGGTAGGCGGAGAGTGAGGCCAGCAAACAAAGGCCCCTTTGAGAGCTGAGGTCAGAGCTCCTAGATTCTGTGTCTACTTCAGGTGGGCACTTGGGCCACCTGCCTGGCTGTTTGTAAGTGCCCATTTCATGCCTTGTCCTTTGGGAAGCAGATGCCATCACAAGCTGCTGTCTGATCAGCTATTTCAAAGCCAGAGAAGGTATCCGAAGCCCATTAACAGATCCACAAGAAGATGATGCATTTGCACAGAAGCATTTCAAATTCAATTTCTTTTTATTTCTTTTCAAACACAGCCTATAATTCCAATGGGAAAATTACATAATGCCCGTAGATAACAATTTTCCCCTGAGATGGTCTTCTGGCAGCTAAGAGAGCCAGACCACAACCATCTTAGGCTGGATCGCTGCCATCTTAGAAGTTAAGTTTCACTTTCACCACCATTTTGTTGTATAAGTTTCACTTTCCTGTGAAGTTCCTGTGAAGTGTGACCTCCCAATCAGGGACCACCCTCTGCATCAGACCATTTGGCAGCCAATCCCAAGATGCCCCCTGTCCTGAAGCCTAGCACACCCCTCCCACTACCCCATATTATAAAAACCCTATGCCCCAGAGCTCGGGGCTCCTGGCTTGGATCTGTTGCAGTGAAGCCCCCAGGAGCCCAGGCTTGAGCTTGTGACAATAAAGGCTCTTTTGCTTTTGTATCGGAATCGGCTCCTTGGTGCTCTATGGGGACTTCGTGATCTAGGCATAACATTTGGGGGCTTGTCCGGGATCCCCAAGACCCCCTGAGAACCCCTGACCCAGAGAGCCGATAAGTGATAACTGTTTGTCTTGTCTGTTGTGGTTGTTTTAGGAAATCTGTAAAAGTGTGGCCGGCATGGAGTCAAGGAGGACGCGTTGGTGGCTGCCAACCAGGGGTGTTGTGGAGACGTTCCATCCCCTTCTGGGAGGGACCCGATCCCTTCAAACTGGAATGTGGAATGCCCAGAGTGCGGAGGGGGCTCAGACTCTCCCGTGTTTGTTGAAGAGATTGCCCCACTGGACTGTGATGTGGAATCTCCAGGGTGTGGTGTGGATGCAGTTCCTCTTGTGGTTCTCTTCAATGGACATAGCAGGTTGCTCCTGCAGCATGGTCAGAGACCACTGTCCTATTTTCAGTTTTGTTTCCACGGACGGTCGATCTTGTGTGTCCTCGGTGTGTTGTGCGTGTTGTGTTTCATTGGTGCTTTAGTGTGGTTGACTATGACGGGGTGACTTTGACTGCTAAAAATGGGACAGAATCAGACAATCCCCCTGTCTATTTTCCTTGATCATTTCTCAGAAGTAAAGACTAGAGCTCAAGATTTGGGGCTTGTGGTGAAAAGAACTGAACTGATTACTTTCTGCAGGAGCGAGTAGCCAACCTTCAATGTTGGCTGGCCTCCAGAGGGAACCTTTCATCTCCCCATTATTTTCCAGGTTAAGGACATTGTTTATCATCTACAAACTGGTCACCCCGACCAGGTTCCATACATCGCCACCTGGCAGGACCTAGTAGAAGATCCCCCTCCCTAGCTGAAAGCATTTCTTCCCCCGGCTGATAAAAACTCAAGCAGTGTGGTTCTTGCAGTGCACAAGAAGCCTCCCATTGAAAAACCCTCTAAACCCAAATCCTCTGCACCACTCTACCCTATCTTGCAGGATAGTACAGATCAGGATTTCTTTTGACCTCCTCCATATCACCCTCCTGCCCCTCCACAGGGAGGTAGAGCCCGTACCTCCCAGGGAAGTGGCAGTGGGGGAGCTCGCTGCTGAACCAGGGGCAGCAGCAAGACCTGTCACTGGAAGTCCACCATTCACCAGACAGCGAGCCCATCGGAAAGCGGCTGCCAATTTGACCATCCTTCCCCAGAGGGCCACGGGTCCCCCAGATGCGAATGGGGTTCAGAACCTTTACTATTGGCCTTTTGCCACTAGTGACTTGTATAACTGGAAAATGCAGAACCTCAAGTTTTCTGAAAAACCTACTGCCCTAATTGACCTCTTAGATTCTGTCCTCTTCACCCATCAGCCCACCTGGGACAATTGTCAGCAGATTTTACAGGTGCTGTTCACCACAGAAGAGAGAGAGAGAATCCTGTCAGAGGCCCAGAAGTTAGTCATGGGCCAAAACAGGACTCCCACTACTAATCGCACTGGGATTGATGCTGCCTTTCCCCTCACCCTCCCTGATTGGGACTTCAATACGGAACCAGGTCAGGTGAGTCTCCGAGTCTACAGCCAGATTCTAATGAGGGGTCTCTGGAAAGTGGCCTGTAAGTCGACCAATTTGGCTAAGGTAGGGAACGTGCAGCAGGAGAAAAATGAGTCTCCTGCTGTCTTCCTGGAAAGGATCATGGAAGCATTCTGTACTTACACGCCCATGAGTCCTGAGGCAGAGGATAGCAAAGCCGCAGTTATCATGGCCTTTGTTAACCAATCTGCCCCTGACATAAAGAGGAAACTCCAGAGAGTAGATAGGCTGGCTGAGAAGTCTTTATAGGATTTAATTGCAGTGGTTAAGAAAGTATATAATAACAGAGAGACTCCAGAGGAAAAGCAGACCTGGGCTCAGGCCAAGCAAACTCAAGACCTGACTAAAATCCTGCTGGCCGCCACTGCTGCCAAGCCTCAGGCCTGGCAGGCTCAGCTACGGTGACTAACAGAGGAAGGTGAGGAAAAACCTCAGGGTGGGGGGAGGGCACCAGGAACTGCAGAAGGACCAGTGCACCTACTGCAAGGAGATGGGGCACTGGGCCAAAGAATGTCCTAAAAGGAGAGCTCGCAAGCCCACCGCCCATGGTAAGACCCACATCCTAGAGCTTGGGGAACTGAGTGACTAGAGGGGTCAGGGTTCAGCACTCCTCCCTGAACTCAGGTAACCCTCAAAGTGGAGGGGACACCGGTAGATTTCCTAGAGGACACGGGCACCCAGCATTCAGTACTTATAGAAGATCAGGGTAAACTAGACACAAAGAAGTCTTGGGTTCAATGGCAACTGGGAAGAAACAGTACTCATGGACTACCCAAAGAACTGTAGACCTGGGCACTGGCCGGGTATCCCACGCATTTATGGTCATCCTAGACTGCCCATACCCTTTACTAGGCAGAGATCTGCTGAATAAAATTGGGGCCCAGATATCCTTCAAGCAGGATGGACCCCAGGTTACAGATAACTGAGGGCGCCCTATGCAAGTTCTAACTGTCCAGCTAGAGGATGAATACGAGCTTCACCAACAACCACCAAGAGCCCAAGCTGACATTAGTGCTTGGCTCCATTCCCATCCTTCAGCATGGGCTAAGGCAGGAGGAATAGGGCTGGCCATTCATCGGTCTCCAGTTCTAGTAGAGCTTAAACCTGGAGCAGGACCCATATGGCTAAAACAATACCCCTTGGCCGTGGAGGCAAAGAAAGGAATACTTCCACACATTAGACACCTCCTACAGGCAGAAATTTTGATCCCTTGCCAATTGGCATGGAATACTCCCTTGTTGCCTGTCAAGAAACCCCTTGCTAATGACTATCATCCAGTGCAGGACTTACAGGAAGTCAATAAACGGGTAATGGATATTCACCCAACCATTCCCAACCCGTATATGCTCCTGAGTGCCTTGGCCCCGACTCAGACATGGTACACAGTTTTGGATTTGAAAGATGCCTTTTTCAGTCTACCCCTAGCTCCACAAAGCCAGGCTATGTTTGCCTTTGAGTGGAGTGACCCTGAGGAAGGCATCAGCGGACAACTAACCTGGACCCGCCTACCACAAAGCTTCAAGAACTCTCCGACTATCTTTGATGAGGCTCTACATGAGACTTAGGTGAGTTCTGTAAGTTACACCCCGGCCTAACCCTCCTCCAGTACGTACATGACATACTGATAGTGGCTGCCGATGAACAAGATTGCTTGCAAGGAACGCGGGAGCTGCTCACCACCCTGGGAGACTTGGGATACCGTGCATCAGCGAAGAAAGCCCAGATCTGTCAACAAACTGTAAGTTATTTAGGATATGTGCTTAAGGATGGCCAGAGGTGGCTGAGTGAAGCCAGGAAACAAACTGTGCTTGGAATCCCAACTCCCACTACTCCTAGGCAGGTGTGGGAATTTTTGGGAACAGCTGGATTTTGCAGGCTGTGGGTGCCAGGATTTGCCAAAATTGCCAAGCCCCTTTATGAAGCCACCAAGGAGGGGCAGCCTTTCCAGTGGTCAGCAGACAGGGTCCAAGCATTTAGAGAACTCAAGACTGCCCTGTTAAATTCTCCTGCACTGGGCTTCCCTGCTATCATGAAACCTTTCCATCTGTATGTGGATGAACATAAAGGGGTGGCCAAGGGAGTATTAACCCAAACTCTGGGACCCTGGACTCATCCAGTTGCCTACCTATCCAAAAGACTTAACCCAGGGGCCTCGGGATGGCTTCCTTGCTTACACGTTATAGTGGCCACTGCCCTCTTGGTAAAAGATGCAGATAAACTCACCCTGGGACAAGAACTGTTGATAACAACCCCCCACACCATTGAGGGGATCTTGAAGCAGCCCCCAGACTGGTGGATGAGTAACGCACGGCTGACTCATTATCAAAGTCTATTACTGAATCCATGGAGGATTCGATTCCTACCCAGTGCAGCCCTGAATCCTGCCACTCTCTTACCCAACCCAAATGCAGAGGGGCTGCTCCATCACTGGCAGGATATACTAATACAAATCCACAGTCTTCGCCAAGACCTCACCGACCAGCCACTGCCTGACGCTGAAGAAATATGGTTCACGGACGGCAGTAGTTTCATGAAGAATGGACACAGGTATGCAGGGGCAGTGGTTGTCTCAGAAATGGAGACATTGTGGGCTGACCCCCTCCCGAGTGGCACGTCAGCGGGCAGAACTCATTGCCCTCACCAAGGCCCTGGTTCTGGGGAAAGGTAAGAAAATTAATATCTATACTGACAGCCAATACGCATTTGCCATGGCCCATTTACATGGAGCAATCTACCAAGAGAAGGGGCTATTAACCGCAGAAGGAAAAATGGTTAAAAATAAACAAGAGATACTAGACCTCCTAGCTGATATCTGGCTGCTGAAAAAGTTAACCATCATTCACTGCCCAGGGCACCAAAAGCCAATCACTCAGGTGGCCAGAGGTAATCATCAAGCAGATGAGGCTGCCAAGAATGCAGCCCTTAGTGCAGCCCAGGCCCTAACCCTCAGCCTACCAGACCCAGGACCACCAGTCTTGCTGGAGAAGCCTGAGTACACCCCAGAAGACCTAGCATGGCTCCTTACTATCCCCCTACACAGCCCTCCGCAGTATAATGGCTGGTGGCACACCGCTGATGGCAAGACCCTCCTTCCAGCACAGCTAGGGATGGAGGTACTACAGTGCATGCACCAAGCCATCCATATGGATAATAGGAAACTGAAGGACTTGGTTCGCCATGCAAAGATTAAAATTGAACGATTGGACACCAAAGTCGACCAAGTAATTAGTGCTTGCAAAGCTTGTCAACTCACAAACACCAGGGCTGGGCCAACCCCCCAAGGGACCTGACAGCAGGGAGACAAGCCTGGTGCGTATTGGGAAGTAGATTTCACAGAAGTTAAACCAGGAAGGTATGGGTATAAATACCTCTTAGTTTTTATAGATACCTTTTCCGGGTGGACTGAAACCTTCCCAACGAAGCATGAGACCACCCAGACTGTGGTGAAGAAATTGCTGGAAGGTAACCTCCCCAAGTATGGACTGCCAGCCCTGATTGGGTCAGACAACAGCCCTGCCTTTATATCTCAGGTAACACAAGGGGTAGCAACTGCTCTGGGAGCACCCGGGAAATTACATTGTGCATACAGTCCCCAGAGCTTGGGTCAGGTAGAAAGAATGAACAGAACCTTAAAAGAGACCTTGACCAAATTAACTCTCGAGTCTGGTGGAGACTAGGTGGCTCTTCTTCCCTTTGCCTTGTATCAGGTTAGAAACTCTCCTTACAAGCTTGGGCTTACTCCTTAAGAAATACTTTATGGGAGACCGCCACCCATCATTCCCAAAACTCGCATAATATATTAACTGAAGCAGATGATGAAAATTTCCTCCTCTCCCTTTGATGTTACCAGCAGGTACAAAAGGACAACTGGAGCCACCTGCGAGCAACTTACGAGGCTGGTCCTGTACCTGAACCCCACAAGTTCCAGCCCAGTGACTGGGTCTATGTGAAAAGGCATCTCTGGGAGACACTGGATCCCCAGTGGAAAGGATTCTATGTTGTGATTCTAGTGACACCCACCGCTCTCAAAGCGGACAGCATCGCCTCTTAGGTACACCACACCCACGTCAAACTTGCAGACTCATTTGCCATCCAGGAAGACTTCATCCCACAATGAAAGATTCAACAGGACAGGGACAATCCACTGAAACTCAAGTTGCAGCAAACTCCACCTGCTTCACGCTGATACTATTACTTGTATATACCCCCTTGTGCGCCTCCCCTGGCTTGAGCCCTCACCAGCCGTATAATGTAACCTGGAAGTTTTGGGGGGACCTGTCTTTGTGTTTGAGGGCTTACCCGATCCACAGAATGGACATTCTTAAATGCTACTTGGGGAATACACCCCAAGTACACTTGGTACCCTGATTTGCATGTAGACCTAGATCAAATAGTGGGCCTGACACAGAGTGATTGGTCCCCCCACTATAGCTCTTATTATATCTGCCAAGGTCACAAAATTGATAAGTGTGGGGGAAAGGACCATTATTTCTATAAACATTGGAACTGCGTCTCCATGGGTCAGATTTAGTGGACGCCCCCTAATTGCCCTGACTTAATCGAGGCAAAGAGGAGCCCAGGTCCTTGGTCAGACCAGGACGGCAGGAATAATTGTCACCGGATAGGAATCCTTGGAGGACAAAGATTATGTGACCTGATAGGCATTCAGTTCACCAGACTAGAGAAAGACAAGCTTACCCACTGGGAATTTGGGAAAACCTGGGGACTCTGTCTGTATAGCACCTGGCAAGTCAACACATATTACTATGATAAAGGAGGCTTCTTTAAAATACAAGTAGTATACAGCCCAATTGCTGCTGATAAACCTGCCTGGATCGGTCTTAACCGCATCCTCGAGCCCCCGACAGGTCACCAGTCTTCTCTAAATTTGACTACCTGTGCCCCTGAGACAGCTCTGTCAAGGGATGTCCCCGGTGCCCATTTTAACACTGACCCCTCCTGGGAATTACTCAAGAATACTTAACCAGGCCTGACTTGATGGTGGCTTGCTGGCTCTGCTTTAGTGTAAAACCCCCTTATTATGAAACATAAGCCATCCTGGGAAGCTATACCTTTGGGAAGGCTGAAGCTTGTTGATGGCATCAGAATCATCCTAGACTTACCCTTCAAATGGTAATAGGGACAGGCTTGTGCATTAGGAGGGTGCCTATCTCCCATCAACATCTGTGCAATGCCACCAGTCAATGGAATGGAACTGGATGTCTGATACCCGCACGCAATGCCTGGTGGGCCTGTTCCACAGAACTATCCCCATGCATACATGTGGGAGTCTTAAACATACACTAGTCCTGGTGCAGCTCTTACCCAGAAAACTCTACCATGAAAACGATACAGTACTTCAAAGATTTTTAGACCCAACCCCACGCAGAAAGCGGGAAGTAATCACTGCACTTACCATATCAGCACTATTAGGAATGGGTTTAGTAGGGTCCAGGACTGGAGTGTCTGCCCTAGTCCTCCAGGATAAGAACTATGTTTCCCTCCGGGAAACAATGGACTGGGACATAGAAAGGTTAGAAAAGTCTATTACCCTACTCCAGGAATCCCTAACTTCCCTTTCCAAAGTATTTTGACAGAACCAGAGAGGACTAGATCTCTTATTTCTCCAGCAAGGGGGGCTGTGTGCGGCCTTGGGAGAAGAATGCTGTTTCTATGCTGATCATTCAGAAGTAGTAAAAGAGTCAATGGTTCTTGTGACAGAGAGATTGATAAAGCACAAGGCAGACTGAGAAAATAACCAAAGCTGGTATGAGTCCCTCTTCAGTTGGTTTCCCTGGCTAACCACCCTAATATCAGCCCTGGCTGGCCCCCTGATACTATTACTCTTACTCCCGACAATAGGCCCTTGTATCATCAGTAGACTCATCACTTTTGTACAGGAACGCGTAGGTGCTATACAATTACTAGTCTTAAAGGGCCAATATCGCCCCCTAGCTGAAAGAGAATTAGAGATGACAGAGATGGAACTGGACTCATGATTGAGCTCTGAGAGTCACAAGTAGAGGGGGGAATGAGAGGGCCAGACCATGGCCATCTTAGGCCGGATGGCGCCATCTTTTGCCACCATTTTGTTGTATAAGTTTCACTGTCCTGTAAGAGCAGGAAATTTCCTGAAATCATGCGAGTGTGACTTCCCAATCAGGGACCACCCTCTGCATCAGACCATTTGGCAGCCAATCCCAAGATGCCCCCTGTCCTGAAGCCTAGCACACCCCTCCCACTACCCCATATTATGAAAACCCTATGCCCCAGAGCTCGGGGCTCCTGGCTCGGATCCGTTGCAGCGGAGCCCCAGGGAGCCCAGGCTCGAGCTTGTGACAATAAAGGCTCTTTTGCTTTTGCATCAAAATCGGCTCCTTGGTGGTCTTTGGTGACTTTGTGATCTGGGCATAACAGCAGCAGCTTGGCATTTCTGAAGCAGGAGAGAAAGGGCTCATCAGAACTGGCCTGGGCCCGCCCCACTCCCTTCCACCCAGGTTGTCTCTGACGGGTGGGAGCTCTGGACACGAGGCACCACTCCACGACCTTCCCTGTGCATGCACTAACCACCGGCATCCTTTTAGCCTGTCCTGTGGTGACTGACCCAAGTACCAATCCCAGATTAAACCTTACCTCTGGATTTTTATGTTATTTACAATGCTCATGAAAGTCTGCTGTTCCTTTGAGTCAAACAGGCAAGTGAAGGAGGCAGAAGAGGCCGGTGAGGCATATCTGCCTGTCCTGTCCCTCCAGCCCCCTGCACCTGCTCTTTGGCAGCCTGCCTCCCCACTTCCTTCTGATCTCTAGCAATCAGAAAAGCCTGGTGCCAAGGCCAGAAGAGGGAAGGAGAAAGGCAGCCAGGCCCAGAGATAAGTTAATGTCATGGAGATCAGCAGTTCCCAACATTTTTGGCATTAGGGACCCGTTTCATGGAAGATGATTTCCCCATAGACGATGGTGGGGGGTGGGGGGAATGGTTTCTGGATGATGTGGCACAATACATCTCCCCCTCAGATCATCAGGGCTTTGACCCTCATCAGGAGCATGTGACCTAGATCCCCCGCATGCAGTTTACAGTAGGGTTCATGCTCCCGAGAGAATCTAATGCTCGCTGATCTGACAGAGGGGGAACTCAGGCAGTGATGCCAGGGAGATGCGGAGACACTGTAAATACAGATGATGGCTTCGCTTGCTTGCTCACCACCTACCTCCTGCTGTGTGGTCAGGTTGTTCATAGGCCAAAGACTGCTATGGGTCCTGCAGCTTAGGGATTAAGAATGACACCAAATCCAAATTGGAGGGTGTCTGTCTTCAAACCAGAGAAGACTGTGAGGATGCCCATCCCTAAGCCCAGGGAGGATGAGCCAGGCCAGGGCTGACTGAAGATGCCTCATCCTGTAAGGGCTGCACCCCTCCCCGTGGGACGGTCTTAAAGGCACATTAACTCCCCCTCCCAGACCCTGACACCCCATCCTCCCCTTCTGTTCCAGAAACCAGCATTAGAAAAGGGACTGGATTGTGTCCTTCTTAGCACCAGCCTGCCTTGCAAGAGGTATGCAGGGAGCGTTTAAGGGATGAATAATGAATTAGTTAATGGAACAATTAGTTAATGGCAAGCTAGAGGAAGCCTTTGGCCTTGGCTGCCCTCCCAAGGGGCTTAGGGGCTCTTGCTTTGAGTGTGATGGGAGTGGGACATGGCTGAGAGGTTCATGAGCAGAAGAGTGAATTGAACTGATTTGCATATTTCCTGGACTCTGCCGGCTGCGGGTGGGAGTGAGAACTGGAGTGGGGCAGGGGGAGCAGACACCCAGGCAGGAGGCCACTGCAGTGTCAGCAATACTGGACCTGGGAAGAGCAATGGGTGCGTGGAAGGCATGGGATGGCAGACGTGGTAGGATAGTCCTGGCAGGATCGGCTGATGGATCGGATGTGGGGTGCAGAACATAGGGGTCAAGGATAACTCCCGGGAGGTGTCATAAAGGCAGGGTGTATGTGAGGCTGGGGATAGAAAATTCAAGTTACCAGCATATAGGTGGTGGCTAAAGTCAAATGATAAATCACCTGGGCAGTGGTGGAGGCGGAGGAGGAAGAGGAAGGGCCAAGGAGCCTGAGGTGGGTGGTCTGAGGGAAAGGCAGACATCAGGACTTGCCCTGGGCCTCTCCACAGCCCTTGTGCTGCCTTGCTCCACACTGCCCCTGCCCTGCCATCTTATGCCACCCCCATGCAGCCCCCATACTGTCCCCACATTGCTCCCATGCAGCCCCACACTGTCCCCACATTGCTCCCATGCAGCCCCACACTGTCCCCACATTGCTCCCATGCAGCCCTCACACTGTCCCCACATTGCTCCCATGCAGCCCCACACTGTCCCCACATTGCTCCCACGCAGCCCCACACTGTCCCCACATTGCTCCCACGCAGCCCCACACTGTCCCCACATTGCTCCCACGCAGCCCCACACTGTCCCCACATTGCTCCCACGCAGCCCCACAC
>CAUYPK010062591.1:0-12442 GCA_963574355.1 Loris lydekkerianus | reverse complement strand
GCACCCACTTTTCGAGCTTTTTGACCTTTCCAATACGTTTTAAACCATCAAAAACCACATGGGAGCTGACACCCAGTTCTTCCGCCATCCCACGCACTGTTTGTGATGGGTCAGTCTCCACCAGGGTCCTCAAATCCTCATCCTGGATTACTCTAGATTGATCACTTCGGGGCTCATCTTCGAGGCTAAAATTTCCGGAATGAAATTTCACAAACCAACGTCGAACAGTGCGTTCATTAATACTATCATTGCCAAATGCCTGGTTAATTTTTTGGGCTGTTTCAGCAGCGCTTTGGTTCAATTTGAATTTTTAGAGAAAAATTGGCTGAAAATCGCTTAATGATATCATATAGTAATAGGCTGAAAAGAATAAAAAAGATTAAAAGTAGAAAAAAATGAACAGCATCAATGTATAGAGTACAAAATTCTCCATCGATCAGTATATACCACGACACACTAGAATAAATATTTATTGAGATATGGAGCTACAAAAACACATGATATTAAAACGAACAAAACTTCCAAAACAACCTAATCGTTTCTCTAGTAGTGATACTAGTTTCATAAGAAATTACTAAAGTGCTTTTCAGAGTCGTGATACTAGTTTCTCTAGTCATGATACTATTATAGTTTCTCTGGTTGTGATACTATGTTTCTCTGATTGTGATACTATCTCACCATCCTCACCAGCATTTGGTGTTGTCCCTATTATTTATCTTAGCCATTTGACAGGTACATAGTGTCATTTTATTGTTATAATTTGCATTCCTCTAATGGTTAATAAAGTTGGAGACTTATATTCTTATTTGCTGTCTGCATACCCCCTTTTGTGCAATGTGTGTTCCTGTCTTTTGCTCACTTCATTTTTTCTTTCTGTCTTAATTTTAGAATATTTAATTGAAAAATAAACATTATATATATTCAATGTATCTAACACAATGATTTGATATGTGTGTATGGAGAAGGTGCCAAAATACACACACACACACACACACACACACACACACACACACATATATATATGCATTTTAAGAAAAGATAACTTATATTAAAATTGTTATACTCATTATACACTGATAACATTTGTTATCTTTATATTATATCCTTTTTTTTTTTTTTTGGCTGGGGCTGTGTTTGAACCCATCACCTCCAGCATATGGGGCCAGTGCCCTACTCCTTTGAGCCACAGGTGCTGCCCAATATATCTTCTGGCTCTTATAATTGTAGAAGTGAAACATGACTTTAGTATTACAATTTTAATATAGTTTTTTCCTTACTTAAAATATGTATACATTTTTGGTACCCTCTGTGTTATGTAATGATTATCACAATCAAATTAATTAACATAGCCATCACCACACATGATGTCCATTAGGTCCCCAGAACGTGTTCACCTTATAACTAGAAGTTTGTGCTCTTTGATTAACATCTCCCCATTTCCCCCATGTCCAGACCCTGCTAATCATGGTTCTACACTCTTCACGAGGACCCGAGATTTTCTTCATATGAATCTTTCAAGTCTTTCTTTTTTCCTAGCAGTTATATAAAATTTCTTATAGGCAAAAGTATTTTTTATTCATTAGATTTTCAAATTGATTATTGTTGTTGTACAAAAAGGAAATTAATTTTTCTATATTTATTAGTTACTAAGATATCTTATTGAATTTGTATGATTTTATGATTTTTTTTTTTTTTTTGCAATTTTTGGTTGGGGCTGGGTTTGAACCTGCCACCTGTGGCTTATGGGACCGGCACCCTACCCCTTTGAACCACAGGTGCCGCCTGATTTGTATAATTTTTCAATTGATTTTCTGTGGGTTGCTAAATAAAAAATCATATCTGTAACCAAAGCTATATTTTTATGCTCTTTAAAAATATATATTCTCATTTCATTAAGAAGAAAACACCTTTTCACATAATGGCTATAGCTTCTAGAATATTGTTAGAGCAGTTAAAGAATAGGAATTCTTTATTCGTCCTGGTTTTAATTGGAATCTTTTCAATATTTAATCACTAAATATGATTTTTTATCAGTATGAATTCTTACATTTCAATATAATTGCTACTCAGTCATAGTGTTTTGAATCTTCATTTTATACTAAATCACACAGAAGAGTACACCAAAGAAACAGTATTCTAATTATATAAGCTTAGAGATGGTGAAGTCTATTGTTGGCAGCTATTTTTGGACATGATCTATACTTCCTCATATTATTCTGCAACTAACCTATTTAACCAATGTGCAGAAAAACTGTAGTACCTAATAGCTATCAATATACTGATTTTTAAGATTATTGGATTTATATCAATTACAAAAAGGATGCAGAATCTTCCTTAGGCAGATCTATAATTAACAGATTGAGATATTTGTTGTACTCTTGGTCTGGTTTAGAAAAGAGTTCAATGTTGGATATATATATACTTGAACTAATAAATCCTCTACTATAGTCTTACCAGTTAAATTTAATAGGAGTAGCTGCCAAAATGAATGTAAGGGAATATGCAAAATGTAATGAGCTGTGGCAGTCTTTCTGTTTTGTTTTGTTTTGACTAACTATCAGCTATAAATTTTTTTTTCATGCTTTATAACTCCATTTTAAATATAGTATGACTCTTATGACTCTGCATTTTAAAGACAGTGAAATATTTATATTTTAGATTATAAAGGAAGAATACTACATATGATTTTCATATACTTTTGGTTAGAGAAGGTGGAAGAAAAAAGATTTTACTTACTTAGAAAGATTCCCAGCCAACTATATGATGCTTCAATTTTCTTAATAATATAAATAAGATGATCTCAAAAGTCCCATTGATTTGATAGCTTAGGGTTCCCTGTGGTTTTAATAAGTATCAAAACTAAACTTAAGGCTGAAGTTTTTGACATGCGAGAACCACACAAAACTGACAGAGGCCCTATTCCTTTTCCATAATTAACTGAAGATTACTATCTAAATATTTGCATAACAATGTCTGCAAGTCTTGGGTGGACTGACAATCTTAGAATGTTGAAGGCAGAAAGGACTTAACAGCGGCGGAGCAAGATGACAGCCGAGTAACAGCTTCTTTGCAACTGGGTGCAGTGAGATTGGGGAGAAGGCATCTCTGACTTGTGGGCTTTTCCCAGAAACATCCCTTTGGGGATGCAGGGTGGCAGTGGGAGACTTCTGTACCCCAGATGGAGGAAAAAAACAGTGGAGAAGTGGCAAGTGTCTGTGTTCAGTCCGAGGCTGTGGCACCTGCTATGGCTGTAGCTAGAGCAACAGAAATTTCAGGCAAAGAAGGACTTCCCTATGGGTTGTCTTGTTTTTTTCGACTTGGGCACTTGGTCGAATTACCTTGGGAGACCATGGATGAGTGTGTAAGTGACTTTGAGCAGTATCCAGAGTTCAGGAGTGAGCTGTTGGGCCAGAACAGAATTTTCATTGTTTGGCTGTGGGGCACAGGCAGCATTGTGGGAGAGCTGCCCTGCAGGCTCTGCCGTCAGGGTCCCAGAGCGAGGCCCATGCTGGGAGACCTTGGGTGAGTGTGTAAGTGACTTTGAGCAGTGTCCAGAGTTCTGGAGTGTGCCACTGGGCCAGAGCAGATTTCATTGTTTAGCTGTGGGCTGCACCTGCAACCTTTGTGGGAGAGCTTCCCTGAAGACCCCACCCTCAGGGTCCTAGAGAGAGGCCCATGCTAGAAGACATTGGTGAGTGACCTAGTGACTTTGAACAGAGCCCAGAGATTGGGGATGAGACTCTAGAGAAGACAGAGCTTTCAGTGTTCATCAACAGGAGAGTTGGCTGGCAGTCTCGGCCCTCAGAGGCTTAGACTGAAGCCATTTTTGGTGCATCTGATAAGTGGGCAGCCACTTCAAGAGATATCCCAGTGACACATGCTTTCCTAGGAAAGCATCTGCTTAGCCAAAAGTGGGATGAGGAGAGATGCAGGCTTTCAACCCTGTGGGTTTGAGGGCAAAGAAGTCAGCAGAAACCTTCAGTCTCTATCTTATACAGCTGTATCAGCATTGTGATTAGCATATCATACTTCACAAAGACACCTGTTGCCCAGGCAATATTTAATAAGATATGCATATGTTGCTTTGTTTTTGTCCTTGCTATTTTTTTCCTTTTTGTTTAATTTCAACTCCCCCCCATATTTTTTCTTTTATTTTTCTTTTTTTTTTCTTTTTTCTTTCTTTTTCTTAATTTTTCTAAGTGTAAGTATAATTTTTCATTATTTCTTCTTTAATAATAAGAACTTCATTTTTGCTAATGTTTCTGCCCCTGTTATTTGGTTTATCAACCAATTTTATCCTGTAAGTCTCAACCAATTTTATCCTGTAAGTTGTTTGTTTGCTTTGGTTTGACTTATAATATTTTTTTTTTTCCTCTCTGTTTGGTGGAGGTTGGGTACTGTGTCTGCTCAGGCTGACAAAGAGCTGCAGACGTCAAGGAAACCACCCAACCCAGCACCGGCAAAGGTTGTTCTTTTTTTTTTTTTTTTTTTTGAAGGTGTAGGTCCAAAGTACCCTACTGTATAACTTTATTACTCTTATCCCCCTCTTTCTGTGCCTCTTTTCCTCTTGTCAGTCTTTAATTTTACTTAGCCTCTTTCCTTTTTATTTTTTATTTTCTTTTATTTTCTGTTTTTTTGTTTTTTTTTTTTTTTCACTTGTTTTTCTTCAATATTTTAATCCTATTAGTCCTGTACCAAAAGGACTCATGAACACCTTAGGTCAGAGACATAGTAACTTAAAGAGCAAGTGGAAGTGAAGAAAAAACTATAACAGGGAAACTGACAAAATAAAATACCCATGAGGAAGAAACAATAGAAAAATACTGGCAACATGTAAAACCAGACCAGAACAACCCCCCCACCCCCAAACAGAGGACCATGAGGTTGCTACTGAAGAGGATTCCATGTTTTAAGAAATGTTAGAAATGACAGAAGGGGAATTTAAAATACAGATGATAAAAACAATGAAGAAAATTGCTGAGAAAGTGGGAAATAACCAAAAGGAAATCCAAAAAAAGAATCAAATAAGAAATGAATGATATGAAGAATATAGAAAGGATATAGCAGAACTAAAGGAATTGAGCCTTTAGAAAATGTAAAGATGCAGTTGAATGTACCAATAACAGATTAAACCATTCAGAAGAAATGATGTCAGAGGTAGAGAACAAAGCTCTTTAGATGTTAAGGAGGCAGAAAAAGAGAAAGCACCAGTTCACTAAGAGAATTATGGGACTACATGAAGCCTTCAAACATACTAGTTACAAATATCCCACAAGGGGAAGAATGCCCCAGACAAATGGAAGCCATACTGGAGAATGTTATAAATTAAAATTTCCCAATGTCACCAAAGATTCCGACACACTCCTTTCAGAAGGATATCAGATCCCAGGTGGCCTCAACTCAAATAAAGCTTCTCCAAGACACATTATGATGAACCAGTCCAAAGTCAAGACAAAAGATAATATTCTTCAAGCCACAAAGAGTAAGCACCAATTAACCTTCTTGAGCAAGTTCATCAGGGTGACTGCAGACTTCTCAAATGAAACTTTTCAAGCCAGAAGACAATGGTCATCTACCTTTAATCTACTTAAATAAAACAAGTTACAGCCTAGAATTCTATATCCTTCTAAGCTAAGCTTTAAATTTAATTGAGAAATCAAATATTTTGCTAATATGAAAAGATTAAAGAAGTTTGCCACAAGACCAACTCTACAGGAAATATTTCGACTTGTTCTACACATTGACCATTACAATGTACCACCAGCAAAGTAAACACCCAGAAAATAAAAGAATAAAACCTAGCTTTCACAAGGATGCAAAAGATAAAACTAAGTGATGGACTTCCACAAAATAAGATGAATAGAATGCCACAACACTTATCAATAATCTCAATAAATGTTAATGGCTTGAATTCTCCACTGAAGAGACATAGACTGGCTTATTAAATAAAAAAACACAATCCATCCATTCACTGTCTTCAGGAAACATACCTAGCTTAAAAGGACAAATTGAAACTTAAGAGTTAAGAGATGGAAGACAATTTTGTAGGCAAACGGAATTCAGAAGAAAAGAGGGGTTGCAATCTTATTTTCTGATACAAGTGGATTTAAAGCAACTAAAGTTAAAAAAGACAAAGATGGACACTTCATATTGGTCAAGGGATAAATACAACAGAAAGACATTTCAATTCTAAATATTTATGCACCCAACATAAATGCTCCCAGGTTCCTGAAACAGACCTTAATTAGTCTGAGCAATATGATATCCCATAACATCATAATCACTGGGGACTTTACCATGCCTCTTACAGAGCTGTACAGATCCTCTATACATAAACTAAACAAAGATACAAGGGACCTATATGTGACCCTAAAATAACTGTGCTTTATAGATGTATATAGAACATTCCATCTCAAAGCTAAAGAATATATCTTCCCATCAGACCATGGCACCTTCTCCAAAATTGATCATATCCCAGGACACAAAATAAACCTCAACAGAGTCAAAAGTATTAAAATTTTACCTTGTATTTTCTCAGACCACAAGGCATTAAAGGTGGAACTCAACCCCACCAAAAACATTCAATCCCACACAAAGAAATGGAAATTAAACAACCTTATGCTGAATGATAGTTGGGTGCAGGAAGAGACAAAAGAGAAAATCATTAACTTCCTTGATTATAGCAACAATGAAGACAAGCTACCAAACCTGTGGGATACAGCAAAAGCCATCTTCAGAGAAAAACTATAACTTTAGATGCCTACATCTGAAAAGCAGAAAGAGAGCACATCAACAAACTCACGAAACATCTAATGGAATTGGAAAAAGAAGACAATTTAACCCTAAATACAACAGAAGAAAATAAATATCCAAAATTAAATTTGATATTAATTAAATTGAAAATAAAACAATTATTCAGAAAATTAATGAAACAAGGAATTTTTTTTAATAAAATAAAATATATAAAACTTTAGCCAGACTAACCAGAAACAGAAAATTAAAATCTCTAGTAATCTCAATAAGAAATTATAATGGGGAAATAACGATGCCATAGATACAAGAGATTATCCGTGAATATTACAAGAAACCCTAAGCCCATAAATCTGACAACGTGAAGGAAATGGATCAATATTTGGAATGACAGCCTCTCCCTAGACTTAGCAAGGAAGAATCAGATCTCTTGAAAAGACCAATTTCAAGCACTGAGATCAAAGAAACAATAAAAAGTCTCCCAACAAAAATACCCTGGTCCAGATGGCTTTACACTAGAATTCTATCAACTATCCCAAGAAGAGCTTATTCCCATACTGCAGAAATTACTCCAAGCAATTGAGGAGGAAGAAATCTTCCCCAACACGTTCTGTGAAGCAAAAGGCCAACTATAAAGGAGAATTTCAGATCAATTTAAGTAATTAATATAGATGCAAAAATTCTCACCAAAATTTTAGGCAATAGATTGCAGCTTCTCATCAAAAAGTCATAAGTTATGTTCAAGTAGGTTTCATCACATTGATGCAAGGCTGGTTTAACATACACAAGTCCATAATTGTAATTCACCACATTAACAGAAGCAGAAACAAAGACCATATGTTCCTCTTAACAGATATAGAAGAAACATTCAATAAAATCCAGTATACTTTTCTAATTAGAATACTGAAGAGTATAGGCATAGGGGATGCATTTTGTAAACTGATTGAAGCCATCTATGACAACCCCACAGCTAACATTTTACTGGATGGAGTAAAATTGAAAACTTTTCCACTTAGAACTGGAACCAGACAAAGTTTTTCTCTATTACCAGTACCATTCAACATACTGTTGGAAGTTCTAGCCGATAAAATTAGACAAGAGAGGGAAATAAAGGCATTCAAATGGGAGCAGAGAAGGTCAAACTCTCTCTCTTTGCTTATGATGTGATCTTATACCTAGACTCCATCACAAAACAAATGGAAGTGATAAAAAAATACAGTATTGTCTCAGGATATAAAATCAATGTCCATTAACCAGTAGCCTTTGTATACGCCTATAACAGCTAAGATGAGAAGTTAATTAAGAACACAATCCCCTTCACACAAGCTTCAAAGAAAATGAAATACCCAGGAATATACTTAACAAAAGAGGTGAGGGCCTCTGTAAAGAAAATTATGAAACCCTAAGAAAACAAAAAGCAGGCAGCACCCATTCCTCAGTGGATAGGGCACTGCCCACATACACTGAGACTGGCGGGTTCAAACTCAACCTGGGCCAGCTAAAGCAAACATGACAACTCCAACAACAAAAAACTATAGCCAGCCATTTTGCTGGGTGCCTGTAGCCCAACTAGTTGGAAGGCTGAGGCAAGAGAACTGCTTAATCCCAAGAGTTTGAGATTGCTGTGAGCTATGACACCATGGCACTCTACCACGGGTGACATAGTGAGACTCTGCCTAAAAAAAAAAAAAAAAAAAAATAGCAGAAGATATTGAGAAATGGAAGAACATACAATGCTCATGGGTGGGAAGAATCAACATTGTGAAAATGTCCATACTTCTCAAAGCAATCTACAGATTCATTGCCATACCTATTAAAATACCAATGCTGTACTTTCAAGACTTAAAAAAAAAAACAAACTTCACTTTGTATGGAAACAGAAAAAAATCCCATATAACTAACAAAGTTCTTAGTAATAAAAGCAAAGCTGTAGGCATCAGCCTACCAGACTTTAGGCTATATTACAAGGCCATTGTGGTCAAAACAGCATGGTATTGGCACAAAAATAGAGGCATAGACATCTGGAATTGAATAGATAACAAGAAAATGAAACTAACATCTTACAGCCACCTAATGTTTGATAAACCAGAAAAGAACATAAACTGGGGGAAATAATCCCTATTGAATAAGTGGTGCTGGGAGAAGTGGATATCTACATGTAACAGACTAAAACTGGACCCCCACCTTTCTCCACTCACAAAAATTGATTCAAGATGGATAAAAGACCTAAATTTCAGGCATGCAATGATAAAAATCCTCAAAGAAAGTGTGGGGAGAAGACTGAAGATATTGGCCTGGGGAAAGACTTTATGAAGAAGACTTCCATGACAATCACAACAAATCAACAAAAATAAACAAATGAGACTTAATTAAACTGAAGAGCTTCTGTACAACAGAAGAGGAAGGAGACAACAACCAAAGCAAATAGACAACCTACACAATGGGAAAGGATATTTGCATGTTTTGAATCAGACAAAAGCTTGATAACTAGGATCTACAGAGAGCTTAAATTAATTCATATGAAATAAGCCAACAATCCCATATATCAATGGGCAAGAGACACAAATAGAACCTTCTCCAAGGAAGACAGATGAATGGCTAAAAAACATATGAAAAAATGCTCATCATACCTAATTATCAGAGAAATGCAAATCAAAACCTCACTGAGATATCATCTAACCTCAGTGAGAATGGCCCACATCATAAAATCTCAAAAGTGCAGATGCTGGCATGGATGTAGAGAGAAGGGAACACTTTTACACTGCTAGTAGAAATGCAAACTAATACAACCTTTTTGGAAGGAAGTGTGAATAACCCTCAAAGAACTCAAACTACACCTCCATTTGATCCTGCAATTCCATTACGGGGCATCTACCCAGAAGGAAAAAAAAAATCATTTTACTACAAGGACACTTGCCCTAGGCTGTTTATCATAGCTCAATTTAAAATTGCCAAAATGTGGAAACAACCTAAATACCCATCAACCCAGGAATGGATTAAGAAGCTGTGGTATATGTGTACCATGGAATACTATTCAGCCATTAAAAATATGGAGACTTTACATCTCTTCTACTAACATGAATGGAAGTGGAACCAATTATTCTTAGTAAATCATTATAAGAATAGAGAAACAAGAAGCCTATTTACTCAATTCTGATATGTGGTATAAGCATACCATAGAATACTATTATGGGGGGTGGCGGAAGGGGAGAGCAAAGAGAGTGAAGGAGTGAGGGTGTTTTGGGGGCCATGGAGTGTGACACACCTTTTCCTGGTGGGACACAATTATAAGAGGGACTTTGCCTAACAAATGCAATCAATATAACCTGGTTCTTTGTACCCTCAATGAATTCTCAGCCACAAAAAAGAAAGGACTTAACAAATTTTTAACCTTTCTCTTTTCATAGTGATGAAGAAAATTAATTCTGAAGAAATAAGACTAAGATTATCCAATTATCAATTGGAAATTTAAAATAGTCAGTCATAGGTTTACTTAATAGTTTTTTGAATTAATGGAAAAACTATGGATGTAATAAGAGTTATATCTAGCTCATGGCTATACAAACTTATGATGCAAGGAAAGTAGAATTTTGAGAGAGGCAAAATATGTGAATTTTACCTTTCCTGATTCCAAGTTACCTTTCCTATGATTCCTCAATTTTCCAGGGTCATAAATAATAACTCACCTTTAATATTTCTAACACACTTTATTTAGTTCTAATTTTATAAATTATTATCTTATACTAGCACAATGATTTGTGTACCTGACTGCCTTCCTCAGAAAATTATCTCTGTATCTAACTCTATCTTAAAATGTTGTCCTATAATTTAAATTTGTTGGTAATTTTCATAAAAACCCACTAAGTGAGAGAATAGGTCTCATTTGTATTTATATTTCCAGAGAAGTTCCTGACACATGTAAATAATATAATATTTGAGTTACAGTGAGGAGAGTAACTCCTTGGAAGAATTTGTGATCTCACTTCACAGTGTGACCTTTTTTGCTCTGGCCCTGGTTCAGAGAGTGTTAGTATTTTGAATGGTGAGCTCTATGAATTTAGCTAAATGAGGGTTAGATATCTAAACTACAATATGATAGAACTTAGTATTGATTAACCCTCAGACCTCTAAGATTTGAGGGGGAATATTGTATAAGAGAGTTTTGAAGTGTTTTGTAAAAAATTCTTTGAAATTTGAACAAAAATTTGAAGATCTCTCCAGTCTACACTACAGAATTTTAATTCTTTTTATTGATTATAGGGTATGCACTTTTATTGAACTGATCTCCAGTCTGTAAGCCCTGGCTGTCTCCACACATCCACCTACTCCCAGAGATGGAAAAAGCTTTCATAAATTTCACATTCAGGGACAAAAATGAACCACAATGGCAATCATTCAAAATAAAACAAAAAAAAATGGCAAAGATTTTAAAAAAAATTACATTACATAATTCACACAAAGACAATGCTGTCACCCCTCTGTGTGGACTGGGTCATTTTCCTTAGAGAGAAGTGGGGTGGCTTTTAGTAACAATTCTTCATAACTCCCACATAAAGCATACAGCTTTTCTTGGCATGTACTACATACATTACCATCTATGTCATCTTTTAGATTATAGAATGTTTTGCTCCTGAACCAGAAGACAGGTTGGTTCTTCATCTTCATTAAGAATTTGACAATGTTTTCATTTTTATTGTATAACTTGCATGCTTATCATAAAGCTTAGTATATAGTAATCACTCAACAGACATATGTTGAATGTATCAATGTAATGAATGCTCACATGGCCAGATACTTGTAGTTTCTAGTTAGTTTCAGGGAAACCAGAGCGGGATTTCCATGCTTGACTAGATTAATATATGTATATATTCATTTTTAATGTCTTCCATCTTTTAAGTTTCCAGAATGCACATTTTTTTTTTTTATTTTTGAGACAGAGACTCAAGCTGTCACCCTGGGTAGAATGCTGTAGCATCACAGCTCACAGTAACCTCCAACTCCTGGGCTCAAGTGATTCTCCTGCCTTCACCTCCCAAGTAGCTTGGACTACAGATGCCTCTCACAACATCCAGATAATTTTTGGTTGCAGCCATCAGTGTTGTTTGGTGGGCCCCAGGCTGGACTCAAACCCATCAGCTCAGATGTATGTGGCTGGCACTTTAGCCGCTTGAGCCACAGGTGTCAAGCCCATAATGCACAATTTTATCAGGTTTATGCAGTAGACACTGTTTATTGCCTATCCATCATCAAATGTATCCCCTTCTTTCATCAAGGAATGGAGGTGGGAAAAAGCTAACCTTGCTTTATTCTTCAGAATAGGGTATGATGGTCTAAGGGTGATAACATTTCTATTGCTAGTAACTAGTTTAGGCATGGGTAGATAACTTTTTCTGTTTAAGACATGATATGAAATTTGCTATGGTAGCTTAGAAGCATCAGAAAGAACTACAAGATTAAAAATCCTTGCTTCTTTTACTGAATATAGTCACGTTTTGATATAACATCAGAATTTGTTGTGGTTTTCAGACAAAATGTGGATCAAAGACCCCATTTGTCGCGCCCAACCTCGACCAGCAAGGAAGACACGACCAGAGGAGATCTTCTTCAAGCAGTTTATTCAGGAACCTTGACAAGCTTCTGCTCTCTCGGGGCTTTGTCCACAGCGCTTTAAATACTGGCTAGCAGCCTACCC
>CAUYPK010062590.1:0-30428 GCA_963574355.1 Loris lydekkerianus | reverse complement strand
TCACCCTTGCCCTTGTGAGATGCCCCGTAGGTGTGATTCCACCAATACCCCTCCCTCAACCCCCCTCCCCCCTCCCTCTTCTCCCTTTCCCCCTTTCCCCTATTCTTAGGTTGTAACTGGGTTATAGCTTTCATGTGAAAGGCCTAAATTAGTTTCATAGTAAGGCTGAGTACATTGGGTACTTTTTCTTCCATTCTTGGGATACGTTACTAAGAAGGATATGTTCCAACTCCATCCATGTAAAGATGAAAGAGGAAAAGTCTCCATCTTTCTTTAAGGCTGCATAATATTCCATGGTGTACATAGACCACAATTTATTAATCCATTCGTGGATCGATGGGCACCTGGGCTTCTTCCATGACTTAGCCATTATGAATTGGGCTGCAGTAAACATTCTGGGCAGATATAAGCCTTGTGAGTTCAATTGCCTTTTTTTCTGCCCGTCTGGACCACACTAACCAAGTATACTGCCCCATGTGACGTGATTAAACAGCTGCAGAGCTTCTCCTAGCCCAGTGATTCTCAACCTTCCTAATGCCTCCTAATGCCGTGACCCTTTAATACAGTTCCTCATGTTGTGGTGACCCCCAACCATAAAATTATTTTTGTTGCTACTTCGTAACTGTAATTTTGCTACTGTCGTGTAAATATCTGATGTGCAGGATGTATTTTCACTGTTACAAAGGGGTTGCAACCCACAGGTTGAGAACCTCTGTCTTAGATTTTGTGACTGTTTCATAGGAATCCTAAACTTACGTAGCAAAGAAAAAGCAAGTATGTGCAGGTAAACCTTCTTCTATTAGCAATAAAGCTAATTATTTCTCTCTGAAACCCCTCCAGCAACACGGCTAGTAAGGTATCTCTTCACCAGGCCCCCTTTTCTCGGGGAGAGAGGAGTAAGTTCACAGGTATTCTGTTCTCATCTCCCGGGGGCTTATTCTGGAACCACTTGTGGAGCCTGAGTGCTTCCTGTTCCTCGTAAAATTATTGGTGCCTCTGTTTTTTACCATTGACTTTTGTCTGAATCAAGCCGTATTTTGCAGGCCACTCGCCTTTCTCCCATTGCCCAGAGAGCAGCCTTGTGGTAGAGCTTTTCCTCCCTTCGGGAAGTGCAGGGAGACCCTAGGCAGAAGCCTCCCAAGTCTGGCCAAGTGTCTTGCTGTGATGCAGGTTCTCCCGTGGCCCTGCCGGCTGAGCGTCACTGCGGCGTGCCTGCACTTGGAGCAAGGCTGACCTGTCTCACCAGGACGTATCTCCTCTCCCCTCTTTCATCTCTGAGACGCTAATGCCTTTTGTGTCCCTTCCTCTTACTAATCATTTTAGACGTGCTCCCTCCTCTGTTTGGAAGGTGCTCATCCGTTGATCCATCCTCCCCTCGGTATAATTAAATGTCATGTAAAACACACGGACTTCATAGTGATCGTCATTGCCCTTTGATCGCTATATAATTTGCTTATTTCCTTGATTCCTGCTCTGAGTTTTTATTCCGTGGAATGGGCCTCAGTGCTTTTGTTTGCCAAGGGCACCTGGACAATGGTGGTCTTCAGAAAGGAAACCAACTAAAAGCATAAGTGATTGGCATTTACATAGAGCATTTCTTCATAGTCACTCAGGCCTCTTGCAATGTGAAGTAATGCTGTTCTTAGTCACAATAGTAACTGGGATGTAGCCGTGTTTTTTCTCTCTAGTACTTGTTAAGAGCTGACTTTTAAGAAAAGTCAGCTTTTGTGGAGGAATGTACTTGTTGCAGAAACCATCCCAGGGAGATGGCCTAGAACGAGAACAGAGTCATGGAGTTATAGAGTCTTCAGGTGGACGGGGCTCAGATTTTCAATCATCTGGAATGATTTCCAATCTTTTACTCTTGATAAATTCTGAACTGGAAAGATCATGTTGCAAATTCCTAGGTTGCTCTGAGGCTAAATTTATTTGGATTTGGATACTTGAACGAATTCGAATTGGTTCTCAGTAGCTCTCTAAACTTACACAGCAGTGAGATCTTAGCGGTGAGATCATATCTTTACGTTGAAATCCACCAGAGAAGCTCCAGAATGTGGCAGATGACAGCTGAGCTTCCTACGCTGCTGGCTCTGAGTCAGTGATTTTCAACTGGTGTGTCGCAAGAGGACCTTAGGTGTGCTGTGAACATTTTTAAAGATCACTCACTAAATTATGTTCAAAAGAAGTTGAAAACATAGTAAGTATATTCTTCTTCTTCTTCTTCTTTTTTTGTTTTTGAGACAGAGCCTCAAGATGTCGCTCTGGGTAGAGTGCTGTGGCGTCACAGCTCACAGCAACCTGCAAACTCCATCTCTTGGGCTTAAGCGATTCTCCTGCCTCAGCCTCCCCAATAGCTGGGATTATAGGCGTCCGCTATAACACCCGGCTATTTTTTTGGTTGCAGCCGTCATTGATTTTTGGCAGGTCCGGGCTGGATCTGAACCCACCAGCTCAGGTGTATGTGGCTGGCACCTTAGCTGCTTGAGCCACAGGCACCGAGCCATCTTTTATTTATTTATTTATTTATTTATTTATTTATTTATTTGATCAACATGATTTAAATGTGCTGTGGAAGTTTAACTATAGGTTCAAGTGTATGGTGAAGTGAAAATGGTTGAGACGTTGTTCTAGCTTAAGGTTCTTGCATCATGCCCAGGCCTTTTCTACCTGTGCGTCTTACTGAGAGCTGGACGGGTGGTGGAGGCCCCACAGAAACGCAGCAACTCTGCCTTCTCTCTCTGTCATCTCTTAAAACTATACAGACTCTTCCACACCCAGGACTGTATCTTCCCTATCCAAATATGGGCAAGGAGACAAGATTTAAGAAATGCTGGTATCCTGAAGAAATCTTGCAGAAGGCTCCACGATCCTGAATTAATCAGAGATAAGTTTTATTTTCATCACAAGACTAAGATTAAAAAGTACTAATGCATCTAAGAAAGATTTTAAAGGACAAAGTGCATAAAGCAGTTGCAAACATTGAAGATTCTTCTACCTGGGAGTATTAACCCTGTCCATGGAACATTTGAGAACATTAGGATACTGTTATATATTAAAACTTTCAAATCATGAGGCAGAGGGAGGAGCCACACACGAATTCCAAACTAACCTTGTTTTTTAAAGTCAGCGATTGGCCAAACAATTCCTTTAGGCAGGGATCAGGTTTTAAAATGTTATTGAAACAAATACAGTGGCCACTTTGCCATTGTGGAAGCTATGACCCCAGTTAGCCCTGGCTAAGGTTCCTGTGAATAACCTCAAAGATCTGTGCTCCCTGATCCTCCAGACCCAAATGGGTGCCCCTCGTCAAATCCCTACACAGGTCTCTCCTGGACTTATAGCAGATCCAGATTCCATTTAATTGATTGTATATTTTTAAATTAAATTAATTAAATTTTTATTTATTTATTTATTTTGAGACACAGCCTCATTTTGTCACCCTCGACAGTGCTCTCGTGCTGTGGCGTCATCATAGCTCACAGAGAGCTCAGACTCCCGGGTTCAAGCCATCCTCTTGCCTTGGACTTCCAAATAGCTGTGTCTCCAGGCATCTGCCACCACATCAGGCTAGTTTTTCTATTTTTAACAGAGATGGGGTCTTGCTCTTTCTCAGTCTGGTCTCTAACTCCTGAGCTCAAGCAATCTACCTGCCTGGGCCTCCCAAGGTGCTAGGATTACAGGCATGGGCCACCTTGTCCAGCCTAATTTTCATTTTTTTAAAAAGTGTATTTGCTTGATTATTTGGATAATTTTAAAGTTTAGAGTTGTTTAAAAAATTCTCACTAGCTTACAGGTACTTGTGGGCAGACACTGTGTTTATCCCCTTTGCTATTAGATGCCCACTGCCCAGCGTAGCCCCTATCACACAATAGTACGGGCTCAGTGGAGATGTGTACCGAGTAGATGAACAGGTGGTTGAATGAATCACTGTGGAAACAATAAGATTTCTACATTTTTGTCAGTGGAGAGGAGCCATCGGGGGCCTTTGAATATTGAGGAGGCAACAGATTGCTTTGGCCTGGATCTGGCTCTGCCGCTCCCCAGCCACCCTGATGTTGGGAATTTTCCTACCTCCCCGTGTGTCCGCATCCTTCTCTGTAAAGCGGGGGTAAGAATGACACCTGCCTGATAGAATTTTATGTCTCTGAAATGAGGACTGGCACATACTGCCCAACATTTGAGGAAGAGGATGTGTGTGAAAGAAACTGCTCTAAAGCTAAGTAAAGGAAAAATTCCAACATCATCTGTATTTCCCGCTCTCACTAATTAGTAGCAGGACCTTTGCTGGGACAAAGGTGTCAGGAGTGGGTGAAACTGGAAAAACCACGTATTGCCTAAATAGCTGAAATGTAAAGGTGACGTCTACCCCAGTACAACAGAGAAAGTTCATTAAAGCTAGAAGGTTGAGCTCTGCTGCAAATATTCTTAACTTTTGTGAAAAACTGTTCTAAGAAGTACAAAAATTCTATCATTCTTACCAAGAGGCTGAAGTTTGATAATAACTTGGTTGTTGAGTCTAGATGACAGGGGTATTGCTGGCTGCTTGTTTAGTCTCTCCTTTTCTCATTTCTCTCTGAAAAGGTTTACCACCCATCTGTTGGCGTGGTAAATAGGTCCTTTCTGCAGCAGGACGGGGAGTCCTGGGAGATAAATGGGCACCCAGCGGAGATTACCCTTAGAAGAAGCACATTTAACTTACACTTACTATTAAATGTCCTGAGTTTTGCTCAGCAATAGAAGGAATGATCTAATATTTGGAATTTAAAGACAAGGAGTTTCTGAGTGAGATTATTACAAAGCATGCATAAAAATATGTGGAAAAAATAGAACTCATTTGTAGATTTTGTAAAGTGCTGTGAGTTACAAGATAAAAGATGTCCTTCTAATTTAGGTTGTTGATATTTTATTTTATTTTATTTTATTTTATTTTATTTTATTTTATTTTATTATTTATTTATTTATTTTTGAGACAGAGTCTTACTATGTCTCCCTGGGTAGAGTGCAGTGGCATCACAGCTCACAGCACCTCAAACTTTTGGACTTATGTGATTCTCTTATCTCAGCCTCCCAAGTAGCTGGGACTACAGGTGCCCACCATACACCCAGCTTTTTTTTTGTTTTTGTTGCAGTTGTTGTTGTTTAGAGGCCTGGACCAGGTTTGAACCTGCCTGCCTCAGTGTATGTGGCCAGTACCCTAAAAGCTGAGCTACGGGGGTCCAGCCAGGTTGTTGATATTTTAAACACAAAAAGAAGATACTTAAAAAGGAGCTAGAGAATTAAAAAACCAAAATGTAAAACGGAAAGAAAACTCTTATATCATCTGTCATGGGTAAATCAAATCCTTTGTAAAAGCAAGGGTGCTGTGATTATATGAAGTTTAATGGTAATGTGAAAGGTTGAATTGCTGTTAATATTTCTTATGGATTTATTCTGGGCCACAGGATGTTTTGTGCTAATAAGCATTTTATATGTGTTGTGTCAGGCTCACCATAATTCTATGGGATTTGTTATGCCCATTTTTTAATTGAGAAAACAGGCTTAGATACCTCACTTAATTTGTCTGAGATTATATGGCTGAGAAATTTTGCAGCCAGAATATGAACCTCAATCTGCCCTGATCCCAGTGCTGTGTTCTCTTGACCGTAATTAGGCATTAAATCATATAATCTCAGCCCTTGGGTAGCTTGGATTGCTTGTAACATTAGCAGCAGGTCCTAGGTTAGTGAGCAGACGTTGCTCCTCTCCCTTACCAATTTTTTGATGGTTTTAGAACTCTCTAGCCTGCTCTAGACCATTCTGGTTTCAACTTAGAAAAATTGCAAATAAAATTCTTGTGCCCTTGCCCAGACGTTGTCAGTTCTTCTGAGAATGACAAAACCAAAATATAAATTCTCATATGTTCCGATGTGTGGGAGAGCAGCTCTGTGAGGCTGACTCAGAGATGCACATACACGATGTGGTCTTTCCGTCTGCACCTGGGATCGTCTGGTCCCCTCACACGGAGCACGCAGAGACCCTGGCCCTCATTGCCACTTTCAGTTTCAGCTCAGGTCTTGTTATGAAGTTCACGTTTAAAGCTTTCCAGTGGTACCAGGCTCAGGCTACATTTGGAAGTGGCTGTGGGAGAGACATGTCCCCCAGGGAAGTGGACTGGAAAATTGCTGGAGAGCAAACTGTAGGGAACGAACTTGAATCTTGAATTAGTCTCTTGGATTGGACGTAATTACTTAATGGATTTTCCATCTTTCAAAATTTTAGGAAGGAAAAAAATGTGCCTTAAAAAATGTCAACAAAAAAGCAAAACCTTCAAGCTCTTACAGTTCTCCTTGGGACTGTCACCACCTGCCCTTCTGTGGAGCCTTTGAAAAATGGGTGTGGACTACGTGGAAGAGAAATTAGCTTAATATGTGATTGAAAATTCTTGAGTTACGGAGCTGTAATTCCCCCTTCTAAATCACTGCTGAATGCTGAGAGTTAGCTCCTTGTAAGATGGTTTTGGGTACAACTAGAACTATATTTTCATGAACAATATGACTGAGCATTTTATTTTTCCATGGAATCTAAAATTATTTGTTGGGTGGCTTAGCTGTTTACATGTGGGAGTTTTCTGGTCAAAGAGGCCATTATGTAGTCAGTTTTCACACCTGCATTTCTGAATCTTGCTTGGAGTTTTTAAGGGGACCAAGAACATTAAATGCAATTTTCTCCCCACCACTAAATAGATCCCAATACCTTTTCTGTGTCAATGTAATTTATCATTATTTAGATTACCCCAGGCATGGGAAGTGTCTACTTCTTCTCCAAGTTTTATTATTGGCTGATCCCATATTGGCGTGATGTGTGCCAGACTGTGCTTGACGCTGCGGTTACATGTGCTTCAGCAGAGAGAAGTTCTCTGCGACTCCACATACATTCACTGCAACAGTAAGTGTGAGTGCCTGCTGTGTGTCCGATGTCGGTTACACAACTGACACAGACACCGATGCTTCTTTGGGGGAGTAAGTCATTTACAGGAGAAATGAAAACATGAGGTGTATGATAGTAAAACTCTTAAGTGATCAAAGTGTATGATTTTGATATGCTGTGCATAGGAGGAGATCTTACCTTGGATTGAAGGATCATGAGAAAGGCCATCGAATTAGCTGCAGTCTTGACTGTGCCCACTGGGACTTTACCACTGGGTACAGCAGCTTGAGCAGGGGCTTGGGTGTGGGACCACGAAGGCTCGCTGTCAGGGGGCCGTCCCTGGCTTCATTTGAGTGGAGTTTGGGTTATGTGGAAGATGGAAGTGGGAGAGAAAATTTGGAACCACATCTTGAAGAGTTCTGGATGTTAGGAAGGGCTTTTGGACTTATTTTATTAAGCAGGTGGGCGTCCCTAAACATGTGAGTATCTTGGCATGAGAGAGAGAGAGAGAGAGAGAGAGAGAGAGAGAGAGAGAGAGAGAGAGAGAGAGAAGAGAGAGAGAGAGAGAGAGAAAGTGTTTGGTTGGGGGTTGTTGGGCAGGAAAGAGGAAAGGGCTGGTGAGCCCAGACTGGCTTTCTTTCCAATCCCAATCTGACACTTCCTTAGCAGTGTAACATTGGGTAAGAGGCTTCACCCTTCTGAGCTTGCGTCAGCATCTGTAAAATGCATCTTTGATTCTTATCATTCATTATTCAAATACTGTTTGTTTAAGAGAAACAGAGAATGGAATGAGTTTAAGCTATTCTCAGAAAATAAGAAAAGGGAAGAAGAGGAAGTAAAATATGGAAATCTTCTGCACTTCTGTGGCGTAAGGTTTACACTCTTGACATTTACAGCGGAAAAACTCAATTTAAAGAATGACAGAAAGGTATGATAATTACTTGGTGAAGAGGCAGAAGATTCCTCCTCACACTGAAGATGGTACTAATTTTGGGCAACACCTACACTGGCCACGTTAATAAATTAAGGCTGTGTGTGCAATTGGTAATAAATAGGAAATGGGCTGAAATCTCCCATTTTTTTTTTTTTTTTTGAGACACAGAGGCTCATTTTGTTGCCCTCTGTAAAGTACCTGCTGTGGCATCACAGCTCACAGCAACCTCAAACTCTTGGGCTTAAGCGATTCTTCTGCCTCAGCCTCCCAAGTAGCTGGGACGACAGGTGCCTGCCACAACACCAGGCTATTTTTTAGAGATGAGGTTTCCCTCTAGCTCTGGCTCAGTCTGGTCTTGAAATCATGAGCTTAGGCAATCCACCCACCTCAGCCTCTCAGAGGGCTAGGATTACAGGTGTGAGTCACCGTGCCCGGCCTCCAGTGGACTCTTCTTTTTTTTTTTTTTTTTGAGACAGAGTCTTATTATGTTGCCCTCAGTAGAGTGCGTTGGCATTACAGCTCACAGCAACCTCAAACTCTTGGGCTTAAGTGATTCTCTTGCTTCAGCCTCCCAAGTAGCTGGGACGACAGGTGCCCGCCACACCACTTGGCTATTTTTTTTTTTTTTTTTTGGTTGTAGTTGTCATTGTTGTTTTGCAGGCCCCGGCTGGGTTCGAACCCGCCAGCTCTGGTGTATGTGGCTGGCCCCCTAGCCGCTGAGCTACAGGTGCCGAGCCCTCCACTGGACTTTTCGTGAACATTACAAACTAAAAAAGTAGAACCCTACTTTCAGGGTCCCACTGGACTTTTCGTGAACATTACAAACTAAAAAAGTAGAACCCTACTTTCAGGGTCCTGTCTTGTCTGCTCTTTGGTAGATGCTGCACAAAGAGCTCCACCTTGAAGTGGTGGTACAGGCGTATTGATTGCTTAGAACCGGCCCTTCTAAGTCCCAGTTCTGAAGCCCTTTCCTACATTTGATAATTTGTAAATCATTTTACAAGTTATAACTTATTTCTAAGTTACTCGAAATGTTGAATTGAATTGAAAGGGAACCAGATCTGCCATTGGAAACAAATGAATGGAACTCCCCGAATGCTGGAGGGAACCCGCAGACCTCCCCGATGGTGACGGAGAAGGTCCTCAACCTGCTTTGCTCTCCTCTGCCCTCTGCTGTCGTTCATGTATGTGCCAGTGGACAGAAGAAGATGTGGTTGGGGTGTTTTTGAGGTGAAACTAGAGTTTGCCCTCAAATCTTTCAAAGATGGGACAGTTTTACTCACCAGGGAGAGGGTCTGTTATACCCCGAGCAGCTGCTATTTTGAGGCAGGAGTGGGGATGCTGCAGAGCTTTGTACGGCTGTCATGCAGAATTCTAAGCACCCACTTGATAAAACCTGTCAGCTTGACCTCAGTTCGTGGGCAGACGCAGCCTTTGGCTGTAACTCCTTTCCCTTTTTCACCCTCTTCCTTCCTCAGTTTTGATTGTTCCCTGTGCAAAATGTTCCAGATTTAGCAGCTTGGAAATGATGTGTAAGGTGTGTGTTCTAAGAGCATTCATCTGTGTGCGTGAACTCAGACTCCCATTTCTCTTCCACGAGCTATATTAAAAAAAAAAAAAAAAATTCTGACCCAAGACCCTGGAAATTTGCCCCTATGGTGGGGAAAAAGAAGAGAAATTCTTACTAGTTTTCCTGTTTGATTGTAAAAGTGGTAAGCCATGAAATTGGAACAGATGGCTTAAAAATAGCTGGACTTACCTCTCTTAGTTGAATTTTGCTGACAGTTTCTTTAAAATCTTTATAAGCTCCCACTTTCAACAGTTCTTTCAGGACCATTAAGGCCTGTGAGTAAATGCCCCAGTGTAATAAGCCCCCCGTCCAGGTATGATGCAGGAAATGGGCCATGAACTAATTCAGGATCTGTGATCTGGCCCAGGAAGCCTACTTTATATATTCGTAATAAATAGATTGTAAAGTGAGTGTATTACCTGGTCCCTTGCCCATCTTGAAACTAAGACGGTATAGTTAACGGTCTTGGGCTGTAGCTGAGGGATAAGTGTAGTAGCTGGCCTGTCTTTGATACGTAGGCTTTAGAGCAGGTTTTAATAAGAGAGTTTGCTTTTGAGAATAACAAACAAACTGAGTATGCTGACAGGTAGGACATCAGATTGACAGCAAAATAACTTAAGTGTAGGTATCCTGTTCACTTTTTGTCTGCAGATATTAGGCAGTTTGAATAGCTGGGAAAAATTGTTATGTCATTATCTGTGGGTAGTGTGGTAATAGTTTATTATAGGGCAGAGTTACTAGAAGAGAAAAGGCTGTATCATTATTCATATTAAAAAATGCTGTGACAATGTACTACTTCAGATGGGAGACTTGTTTCTGTAAATCATCCGAAATCCCTGTACTCAGAGGATTTTGGAAAAATTGTCTTTTCACAGGGAAAATTATTTCGGTTTCTTCATGGGAGAAAATTCATCCAAACCAGAAGGCCATTTCCACGCTCACATCGAGAGATAGGGAAGGTGAGGAAGAACATACCCAGTTCAATGAGACCTTGAACCTGCTCTTCCCCAGTCTAGGGCCTCCGATCTCTGTCTGGGTAACTAGCACATGGGACTGGTGTGTGTGTTCTGTAGACCGAACAAATTAAAACTGGATTTCTCTTTATGTGTTGGGTATTCAAAGGGTCTCATATTCACAATGATTGAGAGCTGTGCTTTAGGGTAGGGTATTTTAAAAATAATGTGCTTTATGGTAGGGTGTTTGGGTATATAGTATGGAACTGTGCTTTAGGGTAGGGTATTTTAAAAATAATGCTTTAGTTTTCTCTTGCTCTCTTTGTCTTTTAATTTGGCTCTTTTCTTACTTATGGAATTTAAGTTAAAAAAATCTTAACCATGTGACATTTTAACCCAGCTCAGATTAACACACAACAAAATTACAGCTGTGGATTGGTCCCACCCAGTTCAGTACAACTTTCAGTTTAAGGGCCTTGCAACTTTCAAAGCTGTGCATTATTCCAGACTCTCGGTGCTATATAACTATACATTAGACTTGACTGTTCAAGAGATTTCTTATTAAAATAAGCATCATGCAATGTACTTTGAAACTCCAAACAGTCATTCCTTGATTAATTTGTGCTGGTTGTATGACAAAGCATTTTAGTTACTCTTTTTGTTCAAAGATTGTGTGCCTCCTAATTAATTATGCAATTAAATCTATTCTGTCTTTCCCCTCCTTCATTTCAGGTCTTCTTCTTTCTGTATTGTTTCTTTTCAAAATATATTTACTATCTCTTATTTTTAATACTTAGGTTTATGGAAGAATAAATGGACTTAGGCATTGTTTTGGCTCCACATGACCAAAAGAAATTACCATAATAGAAAAGGCTACTATCTTAGATGAGCTTTTACTTACCACTGAGGCATTTAGAAAGATGAAATAAGGGGAAGACCTTCTTAAAAGGTAAGATTTAATTAGAAAGTCTATTGACTCAATCAGAAAATAGAAGGCGATCTCTTCCACCATTCTTGATTGGTAATAGCTATTCCTGGGTGATGGTAATAGCCTTTGGAATTCTCCAGCCTTCCTCCTCCTATATTTAACGTTAAGTAGCTATCTTTTTGTAGAAGTACCGTATATACTGTGCCGAAAAAACTTGGCTTATACTCGAGTATATACGGTAATTTCAATGGATTTTTTTGAGGAATAGCTAGAAGAACAAGTGTATACCCTAGTTTTGAGTTCAAAGGACTCACATCAAGCTCTTCCCCTCAGCTAAGGAAACCTTAGATAAGAGCTGGAGACCCCCGATCCCTGAACCAGTATGAGATGCTGACAAGGATCCTTGCCCTGGTCCTTCTGGTGAGAAGCTGGAAAAGAGTATCAGACCCATTAATGGTACGTCCAGCGTCTCATGGATTAAGGCAAATTTTGTTCTTCATCCATCCGTTTTTGCTAGACTTTTAATAAATAGGGCAAGGCATGATATATTTTTTTAATAATTTGAGAAAGGGAATTAAAATAAATTATATTTTGATAATTATTTGAGAATCTAGTACGTGTCCCCTTGAGAGAATTAGAAGATTCATGTAGGATTATTGGGATAAGACCAGGATTAGGAACCATTCCCAGAAAAAGTAACGGTACAAATATCTTTGTTATGATGTGATTTTTGGTCTTCTGGGTATATGCCCAGCAGAGGAAAAAGTACCCAATGTACTCAGCCCTACTATGAAACTAATTTAGGGCTTTCACGTGAAAGCTATAACCCAGTTACAACCTAAGAATAGGGGGAAGGGGGAAAGGGAGGGGAAGGAGGGGTGAGGTGGGTGGAGGGAGGGATACTGGTGGGATTACACCTGCGGGGCTTCTTACAAGGGTATATGTGAAACTTAGTAAATATGGAATGTAAATGTCTTGGCACGGTAACTGGGAAAATGCCAGGAAGGCTATGTTAACTATTGTGATGAAAATGTGTCAAACGGTCTGTGAAGCTAATGTATGATGCCCCATGATCTTATCAATGTACACAGCTATGATTTAATTAAAAAAAAAAAAAAAAAGTAACGGGGTGACAGTGCCCATTTCTCTGAATCTATAACACCTGGCCAAAACGCAGGGGATTGTAAATGTTTCTGAAGGGTGGTTATCAGTGCTATTATATGAATAAAAGAAAAATAGTCACACAGAGAGGGTGGTGCCTGTGGCTCACTGAGTAGGGCGCTGGACCCATATACTGAGGGTGGTGTGTTCAAACCTGGCCCCGGCCAAACTGCAACAGCAACAACAACAAAAAAATAGCCAGGCATTGTGATGGGTGCCTGTAGCTTCAGCTACTCGGGAGGCTGAGGCAAGAGAATGGCTTAAGCCCAGGAGTTGGAGTTGCTGTGAGCTGTGATGCCACGGTACTCTACTGAGGGCTGTAAAGTGAGACTCTGTCTCTTAAAAAAAAAAAAAAAAAAAAAAAAAAATATATATATATATATATATATATATATTAGCACAGAGAGATGGAGGCATTATTGTGGTCAAGGTGGCTGCTGCAATGTATTTTCCTCTTTAACCCCTGATTCTCTACAATGTCTTTAATCTCTCTCTTTTTTTCTCCTTCCTAATTCTTCCACGTTCTGTAGCTGGATCCTGTAACCTATATTGTTTATTCTAATACAGTGTTGAGCACATTCACCTGGGGGTCCTTGGTGGCTTGTTCTCAGCAGGCCCAGCTGACGAACTGACAGTTTGAGTGGTTGAGCATCTCTGTGTTCAGAGCCCTTTGCGTTTCTAGGGACTCTGTCCACCATTTCTTTTTAAATTCATTTAATCTGGTTGTCCTCAGGGGTTTTTGTGCGTGTCATATCCCAATCTGGAATTATCTATGCATCTATATAGTGTTTGCCTTGGTGTCACGCTAGACAACTGCAAATAGGAAATTGATTTCCCAAGAAGGATTGCGTGCCATCATTGCTGTGGGAGCAGTAACCATATCACTGCTTTATTAAGATTTTAAGGGTTTGCAAAGCACCAGTCATCCTTATGCGGAAATTTCCTTTCTGATGTGAAGATTGCACAAGATATGAAGTGTGGGTCTTCTGAGTAACATTCCACTTATTCTAAAATGTTGCGTAGTGAACGTGGTGAGTGAATATAGGTATATATGGATGTGAGTGTGTACTTTCAACTTTTAATTCTAAGTACTTAAAATGAACAGATCGAAGGAACATCCCCCCAGTGTGTCATCTGTCAGAGTCGATCACTTTGTGTTCCTTTTAATCTTCTCTCTGTTTTGTTTATCTTGACTTCCTTTACTGGTCATGTTTGCAGAGTCTCCTAGGCAGGGACCTGCATTTGATACCAGCTTGTGGGATGCAAGAACGTGGCAGATATGAACCATTCCTGGCTTCCAGTTATCGAGCTAGGGGGCAGTGCTCAGAGAAGTGCAATGGGTAGCTGTCGTCAGCCCAGAGTCAGCTACAGAGCAGTTAAAAATATTAAAATATTGAAAATATATCACGCCTTGCCCTGTTCACGGACTGAGAAAGTCAGCGGCAGAGCAGTTAAAAATATTAAAATATATCACGCCTTGCCCTGTTCACAGACTGAGAAAGTCAGCGGCAAAGCAGTTAAGCAGTTTTCCTACAGGCATGCAGTTGTGTTTGTGCTGTTGACCAGTTCCCTCCATCCCCACCATCTCGTCTTGACTCTACCTTGTGCTTTCTAGGTGGCATTTGGTGGATTTCAACTAAATTAAGATAATCGATCCTATAATTCCTTTACTAGGTTTATACCCAGAAGACCAAAAGTCACAATATAACAAAGACATCCGTACCAGAATGTTTATTGCAGCCCAATTCATAATTGCTAAGTCATGGAAGAAGCCCAAGTGCCCATCAACCCACGAATGGACTAGCAAATTGTGGTACATGTATACCATGGAATACTATGCAGCCTTAAAGAAAGATGGAGGCTTTACCTCTTTCATGTTTACATGGATGGAGCTGAAACATATTCTTCTTAGCAAAGTATCTCAGGAATGGAAGAAAAAGTATCCAATGTACTCAGCCCTACTATGAAGCTAAATTATAGCTTTCATATGAAGGCTATAACCCAACTATAGCACAGGACTATGGGGAAAGGGCCAAGGAAGGGGAAGGGAGGGGGGAGGATTTGGTGGAGGGAGGGTAATGGGTGGGGCCACATCTATGGTGCATCTTAGAATGGGTACAGGCCTTTGTACTAATGTACACAGCTATGATTTAACAATAAAAAAAAAAAACACAGAAGGTTTATATTTATAATATATTAATGAGCTGCTACAAATATAAAGTTTTTTTAATTTTAAGTTGGGATCTGGGTATGAATAAGCAAATCATGAAAAGCTAATTCAAAAAGTTCATAAGCATGAAAAGATACTCAAACTAAAGCCATGCAAATGGAAATAACAGTAAGATATTTTTCATTCATCAGATTGGCAAAAATTTAAAGTGATTAGTAATAAGAAATGTTTTTGTTTTGTTTTGTTTTTTATTAAATTATAGATGTGTACATTGTAAGAAGAAATTTTAAGTGAGCAAGAAGATATGGGGGAAATGAGTACTCTTGCTCAAATCTGAGGAAAATGGGAAGTATTGTTTGGCTTTTTGAAATGTAATCAAGTGATAGCATTTATAATGTAAAAACATGTGTACTCTTTGACTTGATTCTCTCTCTCCTGGAAATGTATCTGATAAAAATAAAAACACTGGTACCCATGGAGATACATGTACTTGTCACATAATTGTTCACCAGATTTAATAAAAAGATGCTATTGAAAGGCAAATGTATAGATAATATCCACATTATGCAGCCGTTACCAAGGGTGAACTAGAGCTACACCAGGCAGAGAGAAATTTCCTCAAAATATTTATGAATAAAAAAAAAAAAGGCAGAAAAGTATGTATAGAATGATCCAATTTTGTAAAAGATTTAAACTAAAAACTCCAAGCTGCAGGTATGTAAATATTTGTGCATGAAATACAAATTAACAACATAAATGCAAAAAAGTATATGTTCTTTAAATTATATACTTATATATATATGTAAGTATAAAAATGGTCTGTCTAGAAGGTTAACCACTAAAATAGTAAGAATCGTGGTCTCTGGGGGAGATGGAGAGAGGGAGTGATTAAAAGATCTTGAGCTTTATTAAAATTAAATAACATATATGTCTTTGAGGGTAAAAAAAAAGCCTGAAAAAAATAAGAGAAATGTTAACATCTGAACAGTGGGAGTAGGGATGTCTTTGAGATAACAAGAAACATTCATTATATAATGAGATGTCCAGTTTCCCATGTCTACAATGGGCATAAATGACTACATTCACAAGTGGTTGAAAGGGTCAAATGAGAGAACACACATACAATTCAATCAGTGTCCATCACTCCTGTCTCCCCAAGCCTTTGGGTAGGAGTTTGTAAAGATGCTTTGGTACCCATCCCAGGTAAGCAGCTGATAATTTTCCCAATACAGGGCAACACACAAGGGTCTAGATGGTTGATCTGAACTTCTGGGAGGACTCTGGAAGGTGAGGAGTAGAAAGAACATCATAAGAAAATAAAACTACAGACAATATCTATTATGAATGCAGATGTAAAAACCTTCAACAGAAATATTAACAAACCAAATACAATAACATATAGCAAAAATTATACCCCATAGCTAAGTAGTATTTACCTCAGGAATGCAAAGTTGGTTCAATATCTGAAAAGCAATTAACATAATATATCAGATCAATAGAATGAAAAACAAAAATCACACGATCATTTCAATTGACACAGAAAAGACATTTGACAAAATCTAACACCCTTTTATACAGATATTCAAAAACCAAGAAACAGAAGAAAACTTTCTCAATCTGTTAAAGGGTATCTAAAAAAAAAAAAATCTAACATCATACTTAATGGTTCAAGACTGGATGCTTTTGAGTCAGGAATCAGGAATAAGATAAGAATTGCTGCTTTCAGTATTTATATTTAACATTACACTGGGGGTTCTAGCCAGGACAAGTAAGTGTGTAAAAGAATAAAGAGCACTTAGATTGGAAAAGAAGAAATCAAGCTGTCGTTATTCACAGATGATATGATCTTGTATATAGAAAATGCTGAAGAAACCACTCAAAAGCTATTAAAATGAATAATGAGTTCAGCAAGTTACAGGACACAAAATCAATATATAAAAATCACTTTGTAATGAAGAATCTGAAAAAAATAAAATTTTAAAAACAATTATATTAACAATAGCATCAAAAAGAATAAAATACTTAGGAGCAAATTTAACAAAAGAAATACAACACTGGTACACTGAAAACTGCAAAAAATTGTTGAAAGAAATTAAAGAAGATCTTAATAATTAGAACACATCCCATGTTCATGGATTGCAAGATTTAACATTGTTAAGCCAGGAATGGTCCCCAAACTAATGCATGGATTCAACACAATCCCCCTCAGAATCACAGATGACTTCTTTATAGTAATTGACTATAAATCACAATAAATTGATTCTAAAACTTCATGTGGAATTGTAAGAGATAGCCAAACAATCTTGAAAAAGAAGAACAAAGTAAGAGGACTCACACTCCTCAAAACCCGCTACAATCAACAATAATCAAGACAGTATGATATTGGTACAAGGACAGACATACAGGTCAATGGAATAGAATTGAGAATTCAGAAGTAAAACTACACGTCCATGGTCCACTGATTTGTAACAAGAGTGCCAAGAATATCCAATGGGGAAAGAATAGTCTTTTCATCAAATGGTGCTAGGATAACTGGATAGCCACAGCAAATCGATGGAGCTCGACCCTTACCTCACACCATATGCAAAAGTTAAACTAAAATGGATCAAAGACCTCAGTGTAAGAGCTAAAACTATAAAACATAGGAATAAATATTTATGACTGGATTTGGCAATCCCTGGACCATCTCACTGTCAAGGAAGGCCCAGTAATACCTGTGCTCTGCCATAGCACATGACACCAAAAAAAATTAGTGTTGGTTTTTCTCAACATCTGTTGGGTTAAATGCATTTTCGAATGGAAGAATGACCTCTCTAGCCAACCCCAAGTGGAAATGAAGCAAAGGCAGACACACACACACCTATCTCTGCCTTGGGCTGAACAAGGCCCTGCTGGAAATCCCTTTTTCTCTCCATCCTCCCTCCTATAGACTTCACAAGACAAGACCCAGTGCAGATGCCCCCCATCTCACACACACACACACACACACACACACACACACACTTCTGGAAGGCTTCTATCAATCAGTGATCACTCAACCATCAACCACTGAGAATCTGCTCTAGCCTATCGCCAAAGCTGGATGCTGGTGACATAGCAGGACAGATGTGGACCCTGAACCTAGAGCACTCAGAATTGTGCAGGAGGCATAGACATGAGTGTTGAACTTCCCTCTGTGATGCACACTCTGCTCTGAGCTTTCAAGGAAGCACCGCACACCACCTTCTCCTGGAACAAGTGGCAAAGATCAATGAGGTGACCCACTTGCCATTCAACAGAGGTACAAAGAGGCCTCACACACCACCCAGCTAGGAGGGAGCTGAGCAGAGTGCCTGCCATCCCCAGCATATGCACCTGTCTTAACATGTCAATACTCATTTATCCATGAGAAAATTAAAAGCTTGTTTCTCTGTGACAAAGGATCCCAAGAAAAAAGCCAACTGCTAATTCTGGTGGTGAGAATAAAGAGATTGCGCAACAGTTCAAGAAAGCAAAAGATGGGAGAAATTGAAAGGCACATGTCATATTAGTCTGGGTCTGCCAACGGAATGGCAATGGAAACAAGGAACAGCAAAGCCCTTTTGCTGTTCCAGTAAAGGGCTCCAATGACGAGAAGATGGCTCCTCAAATGAGGAAGAAAATTTCAGGAAAGTTTAAAGCTAGCAGAACTTGTTTAATATTCATATAATATTTAACATTACATATTTTATGTAATATTTAGTAATGTCATTTAATAATATTATATTTATAATGTTATATTATTTATTATAATATAATGTTATATTATAATTATTAAACCATTTAGTGATGTGCCCTGTAATAACTGTGGTCACTTACCACTATATTTTCCTCCTTGTGTGTGGAGGTAGGGGACAGGTGATGTTATACACTAGAATGTTCTGTTCAAAGTGGGAGATCTGAGGATGTCTCTTTTTTCTTAAGATCCATCCTTCCTGAAGATGGAGGGGGTAAGAGGGAACATCCAGGTGAACAAAGATGTTCATGGCAGTGCTGGCTGAAACTGCAAAGAATTAGAAAACATTCAAATGTCAAAAAAAACAGAGTTCCTGTAAGCCATGGAAGGTTCATCCACCCTGTGGGATATATGCAGCCTATGACATAAAAGTCTCAGATGTTCAGTAGAAACACGTCCTCCTGATCGTATTTTAAGCAGAGAAAAGAAAAACAAAATACAAAATGGTATATGGTTGAAAGCACAATTGCAAAGCCATGCACTCACGAAAACAGACAGGAGAAAGTGTGGACAAGTTCTTAATTTTAGAGGCATTGCAAATGACCTTTTTTTTTTTTTTTGCCTTTTGTTTTTGTGTTTGTTGTTACAATATGGTTGGTGCAATTAAAAATGCTGAAAGCAAAGCAAACCCATCTAAGGATGGTTATAACTCAGATTTCTCTGGTGACATTTAAACAATCACTTACTGAGCGCTGAGCACCAAGTCTGTGAGTGGCCCTGAGTGAGGATTTTAGATCACAGACTCAAAAAGACACTAAGACAGTGTTGGAAGAACTCACAGACACAGAAGAAGAGGGAGGTAAAACCTAAACAGATCCTCACAACATACTAGAAAGGCTGTGAGCAAGATGGACATGAGAAATAAGGTGAAACCACTAAGGATAAGGATGGTGATGAGGTCCAGCTTTCGATGGCACTGTATTAGACAGAATGAAGCAGGTTGTGCTGCAGTAACAAACCAACCACAATCTCAGTGGCTTAAAACAATAGCCAATGCTATTGTTCATTGATTTTCTTAAGATCTATCCTTCCCGAAGATGGAGGGGTTAGATGGCGTGGGAGGAAACTCTGCTTATACAGTCACTTAAAGACCCCATAAGTGAGGCAGCCACTACCTCAAACGCTGCTGGTCATGTACAAAAAAAGAACGAGAGCTCAGGGCAGCCTTACACCTGCAGTTAGAGAATCTGACCGAGGAGGTGACGCCCATAATTTCTGCAAATAATTCATTGGCCAGGGCTAGGTCCATGCACTCAGCTTCAAGGGGAGCAGGAAGTGTAATTCTACCATGCTTGTGCAAGGCAGGGAGCCAGAAATATGTAGTAAACTGCATTAGTAGCTACCATAAACATCTACTATTTCAGGTTCTGTATAAATCCATAGTTAGCTTACTTAATTTGCATAGAAACATTAAGAATCAGACACTATTTTCCCATCATACAGGTGTCAGGTAATGTACCCAAAGTCACAGACTAAGCACTGGATGTGGAATTGAGCCCCAGACTGCGAATCCAGAGCCTGACCTCATAACCACAGCGCTCTGTTGAATAGACTCAAAAGACCTCTTGGTCTTGGGACAGGAAAGTGATCAGGAGAGATGTGCTTGAGCTGGTGGTCACAAAGCTTTACCAGGCCCAGGACACACACCCTGCCATCTTAAAGAATGCTCTACATGCTGTCATGTGTGTAATATCCAGCACATTGCCAAAAGGGCATAACCTGAATGTAATCAGTAAGAAACTAGCAGACAGATCCAAATGGCGGACATTCTGTTAATACAAAGCAACTTCCTTGAACAGCTCAACAATACCAATGTGGTGGGCAGGCAGGGCATGTGGGCTGAGACACGATTCCAGGTTAAAAGATATCCAAGGGACACGGCACGTAAATGTCACCCTTGATTCTCAGCTGGATATTATATTGGGAGGAGAAGGGACTGCTTTAAAGGCCTACTGAGATAATTGGCAAAATTTGAATATGGACACCATATTACTATACTAATAGACAGCAGTATTATGTCACTGTTAACTTTCCTAAATGTGATCGTTATACTGCAATATGTAAGAGAAAGAGCTTGTTCTTAGATAGACTCTAAAGTGTGTAGGTGTGAAGAGTCACAATATCCCTACTTCCTCTTAAAGGAGTCAGCAAATATCATAACAAAAATATACAGATATTAAAAAAGGGAGAAAGAAAAAATGCTAACATTTTTGGGGCAGGACACAATTATAAGAGGGATTTTACCTAACAAATGCAATCAATGTCATCTGCTTCTTTGTGCCCTCAATGAATCCCCAATAATAAAAAAAATGCTAATAATAAGTGAATCTAGGTGATGGTAGACTGGCATTCATTTTTGCAACTTCATACATACTTGAAATTTTCCCCCCAAAAGGTATCACACCATTGGGTGTTTACCCAGAGGGAAAAAAAAGTCACCTTATCAAAAGACACATGCACTCAAATGTTTATTATAGCACAATTCACAACCGCAAAGATGTGGAAGCAGCTCAAGTGCCCATCCACACGTAGGTGGGTTAATACAATATGGTATAAAAAAAAAAAATCAGTGTACCAACCTGGATGGAACTAGAGACCATTGTTCTAAGTGAAGAATCTCAAGAATGGGGGGAAAGACATCACATGTACTCACTATTAAATTGGATTCAATTGCTCAATGCCCATGTGCACATTTAGTAGGGGAAACTCACGGAAAGCGAGTGGGGGGAGAGGAGGAAGATGGGGAAATTCACACCTAACATGTGCAAAGCATACTATCTGGTGAAGGCACACTTAGAATTTTGACTCAAACTGTACAAAAGCAATTCATGTAACCAAAACACTTATACCCCCATAATGTTTTGAAAATTTTTTTTTAATGTCATCTACCTTCTGTGCTGCTTGTGCCATATGTGCTGTCCCCACTGTCCAGGCTGTGACATAGGCAGTCCTCACCACCAGTCTCCTCTTCAGGTTTGGCTCATTCTGCCCAAGTCAGAATGGGAGCTCAGGAGTGTCGCATGTAGCTCCAACCTTGTCACTTGTCACAGCCTCTCCTCCCTCTGTGAAACTGCTCTGGGTATGGGCTGTGCTCCACCCTGCCTTCTCCTCCCAAGTGGAACTGAAGCAAAGTTCCTGCCCAGACCCAAACTTGGCACAGCTGCAGAATGAATTAACCCCTAGTAACCCTACCGGTAGAACTGGCTACATCATTTCTGCGACCAGTGCAAAATGAAAATTCATTTTGGAGTCCTTTATTCCAAATTGTTAAAAATTTCAAGATGATTGTCAAGAGAACGAGCACTCAAGCCGCTGACTGGGAGAAAATATTTGCAGAAGATACTCTGAGGAAAGACGATTATGCAAAATACACAAAGGACTCTTAAAACTCAGCAATGAGAAATGAACGATTCAATTTAAAGATGGGTCAAAGACTTTAACAGACACCTCACTGAAGAAGATACCGGAATGACAGATAAGCATATGGAAGGATGTCCAGCATCATATCTCATCAGGGAAATGCAAATTGAAAGAACAGTGAGGTGCCCTACGCACCTATTCAGATGGCCAAAAGCCAGAACGCTGAGGACTCCAAATGCTGGGGTGGACGTGCGGGAACAGGAACCCTCGCTGACTCCCAGGGAGGGCGGTGTGCAAACTGGCACGGCCACTCCGTAAGACAGACAGATTCTTACAAAACTAAACATCCTCTTACCACGCACTCCAGCAACCACAGAGCTTCTACCAAAAGGAGCTGAAAACTTGTGCCCACACGAGAACTTGCACCAGGTGTTCACGGCAGCTTCATTCATCATGGCCAGAATCTGGAATCAGCCGAGCATGCCCCAAATCACGCAAAGTCAGGGAGGAAACACAAATGCTTATTTCTTGGTGAAAGAAGCCACTCTGAAAGGCTGCCTGCGGCAGGCAACTGCGTAACATTCTGGAAAAGGCAGAACTATGGCGGCAGTAAAGAGATGAGAGGTTGGGGGTGGGAGGGATGAATATGTGATCATAGGGGAGTTTCAGGGCAGTGGAACTACTCTGCACGACACCATAATAGCGGATACTCATCATTATAAATTTGTCCAAACCCACAGAATGCGCCACACCCAGACCGAAGCCTGACAGACCGTGGGCTTTGGTGATAATGACGTGTCAACGTCAGCTCATCAGTTGTAACACGTGTACTCTCTGGTGTGGGATGTTGCTAATGAGGAAGGCTGTGCATGTGTGGGGCAGGGGGTATAAGGATTATCCCTGTACTTCCTGTTTAAACCTAACATTGCTCCAATAAATTTCGAGACAGCTACAACAAGGTGTTAAACTAAGCACTGGGCCCTACTGAGCCAGGTGCCTGGGTGGGCCACACACTCAGGAAGCCCACCTGACCAGGGCCATCCACTGGGTAGTGAGAGCCACCACACAGTTACTGCTGGGCCCGCCTTCACTTACTCCTTCATTCGGGACAGATTTATTGTTTCCCACACCCCAGGATTGTTGTCGGGGAGGAGGAAAAGCAGGGAAGGGACAAGTCCTTGTCCTCGTGGTGCTCATGTTCCAGAGAAGGAGACAAACTATGAACAGGATGAGTTAATCTATCCTGTGTGGGATGGGGAGCAGGGCTGTGGAGCAGAGAGCAAGCGGGAGACAGGTGAAGTGTGTGGGCAGGGGTCCGGGGGCTGGGGAGGGGTTAGGACAGCCACTGGAGTGTGCAAGAGAAGCCTCACCACCATGAGGGTGGCTTTTGAGTGGAGGTGAGGGACGGAGGCACGCCCGGGGGGGGGGGGGGGTCCAGGCAACAAGAGCAGGGCCCTGGGGCTGGAAGCTGGTATGGGTGCAGGAGAGGCAGCAACGGGGAGAAAGCAGGAGGGAGGTCACACAGAAGGGGGACCAGACCGCAGAGGGCCTTCCTGGCCATGGTGGCAAGGACTTTAGTTTTTACTGCAAAGAGAATGAAGGCATCAGGAAGGGGTTGTGAGCAGAAATGTGACCTGGTCTGAGGGACTTATGTTTCCAAAGGAGTAGCCTAGCGGCTGAGAGGAGGGTACATGGGGTTGGGGGAGGGAGGGTAGACACAAGGAGCCCAGGTGGGGGACGCTAGCCTTCCCACCCAATCAAGTGCAGGCCATCAGGCCCAGCAGTGTCCCTGGGGCTTTGGCAGCCAGCTCTCAGCCCACAGGAGGTGCTGGGAATTAACACACCAGGAAGCAGCTCTCAGGTGACAACAAGTGGCATAGAAGACTAAAGACCCAGGTCCTCACTCCAAGTGGGACATCCCAAAGTATGCCCTACAATGCTTTCCAGGCTCCCTGGCAAGATGGCCACACGGTGGCCCATGGCTGCACCTGCTAGGTACCCGCCCTTGACGGCCTTGGTCCTCTGCTCTACCACTGGTTCCTGGGTTTACCTTCCAGCGAAACTGCTTGCCCTCAAACCTCCATCCCAAGGATGTTCTTCTGGGAGAAACTCACGCAGAGGAGGAAGTATGGCGATCATGTGGGAGCAGTGAGGGAACTTAGATGGGGGCTGCGCAGAGCAAGGAGGGTCAGAAGGGGCCGGTTCCAGCCCTGCTGCAGAGGCACTGACCCAAAAACAGAAAGCCGGGTCTGCAGGCGCCAGGCACCTGTCTTCACCCCTGCTGGTGTGTGTCGCCCTCCCCAGACAGGTGCCCAGCACTGAGGGGATTCAGACTCCCGGAGACCAAGGGGCAGGACCGCGCCCTGACCACAGGCCCTGGGGGTGGGCTGCCAGGCCATGTCCTGCAGGGCCGACGGCTGAGGCTTCCGGAGTTAATGAGGTCCCCGCAGGAGCGCGCCCGCTGAAAATGACAAACGAACAGCATTACAGACCATTCCCACAATTACTATCAGTTGGCTGTAATATAAATATGCAAATTCCCTGGGCTTGAACTTTAACACCCTCTGTAGAGACCATTCATCTCTTTAAAGTATTAATTTAAGTTGTAAAAGGGCCCATACATCACCGCGTGTCATTTTGAAAACAAATATTAATCAATTTTACCCTCGGAATTGCTACAGCGGAGGCGGCCGGGTTACGGCGGGAAGAGGAGGCTGGAGGGAGAGATTTACATATTCATCCGGGCTTAAGGAAGGCCGCGATAATGCGCGTACAACTAACGTGGGCCGCAGACCTTATCTGCGCGCCCCGCCGCCCGCTGCTGCTTCAGCATTCTGGAGGCACCGGCATGCAAATGCGGTCCCTATCTGAATAACCTTGAACGCGGGGACAGTAGGCAGAGGCCGCCTCCTAACTCCTCTTTTTCCAGAAATTACAAAGTTTTGGAAAAGACTAGGCTCACCCTCCCCAAACGGAAGGAACCGCTCTGGCCTTGGGGTCCCTAGCAGGACAGACTCATTGGTCACTGAGCTGTTTTCTTTTTCCTTGATTCCTTTTTCTTAAGAACCAGGAGTCAAGAGAAGGAGGTGGCTCCAGGCTTGAGGAATGGGGAGGACGAGAGGTGGCCTTCTAAGATGGTACAGGAATAGGCTTGGGAGTCACATAGCCCTGTGTTCCAAAACTGACTCTGCCCATATGTACCTTTGCATAGATTGATTTAGCTTCTCTGAGCTCAGTTATGTTAACATAGAAATGGGCCGAGATATTAAAGACACCAACACATAGAGTCATTGTCAGATTTAGAAATTTTCAAAACCACCAGAGCACAGAAATGGGTATATAGTTGGTGCTAGAATAATTATAATACATTATCAACAATTATTATCCTCTGAGCTGATCATTCTTGCCTCCTGACCTGTCCCTCCTTTTATCTCGCCACCTTTGCATCAGAAGTGCGTTTAAGGAACAGAACCTCCTGTCCTTATGATGCCAACTGCCATGGTCCAAGTCCAACAGAATTTCAGTCCCCTGCCTGAAAATCTGCCATTTCTTTAGGACAGGGCCTCCATGAAGTCCCTGGAATGAAATGCAAGTCCAAGTGTAAGGTTAATAGCCCCCATCTCACAGGCCTCTGACCTGGGAGACCCCTCCTTCCTAAAGGGTGATAACTCTATCCCCACTGGAGAGAGAAGGCCTCCAGTCCACCCCCACCAGGCGCTTCTGAGACCCTTCCGTTCCCCAGTACTTATAAATGCTTGTGTTAAGCCAGCACAGGACACTTTGCACCTGTACAGGTGCATAAAAGCAGATTCTCCTTCCTTCCCAGGGCATCTTAGAGTGGCCTGCACACATTGGTGTGCGTGCAGGACACTGCGTGGCTCACCCGCTCAGCACAGCCCAGAAAACCCCATCTCCCTTCACCTGCGAGGTTGGGATAGGTCTTCCCTGGTGGACTCCACGCATAGAACTGTACACAGCCCAAGAGATCTCCTGGGAAGGGAATGGTTATGCTGGATGGTGAACAGTGTTCATCACCCCAGGCTTGTCAAGTATCAGCCAATGTCAAACATCCACTGGGGCAGCTACAAATTCTGGCTCAAGTGGGGAACAGAAATAGCTCCCCCTCCCTCATGTTAGGGTGGGAGAAACTCATGTCATCCCTTCTAAGCCTGAGATAAGAATCGCTCAGGGATGGGACATGAAAGTGCATCTGAACAACATGAGGTATGCACACATGTGCATGCCAAACCACACGTAAGCATGTGCACGTGCACAGAACCACACGGAGGTGTGTGCATCATCCATGTGTCTGGGCCACATGCAAGCAATTACATGTGTATATGAAATCACACGAATACATGTGCACTGCATACCTGCCAATACGTGAAGACTACACGTAGAGTGTGCATACATCTATGTTGGTTTGCGTGCATGTTGAATCTCACGTAAGTGTATGCACATATTATATTGGTCTATGAGAGTATGTGTGAAAAATGACATCCAGAGATAACACTGGGAAACAAACACGATGGCTATTAAAAAAAGGAAGGAAGAAATCTTTGCTCAAAACACTCTATATAAATTTCAATTCACCAAACACTCATCTCACAAATGTTCATTAAGGACCTAGTAAGTTTCAAGTAAGTAGAAGTCAGAAGCCAGAGGGCAGGAGGAGCAGGCAGCCAGTCTTCACACAGTACGTCAAATCTAAGACAGATCTAGGGTATGAAGGAAGGGCTGCTGTGATAAGTCCAGGAAATCCCAAATCACATCTTCCACTTCTGCTCTGCAACTTAGTAATTAACACGGCCACCCCCTGCTCTTAAGGAAAACCCATGGTACCCAAGGAGGTAATATAGAGGCAGAAGGTTCCAGAAAACAAGTATGTTATTTTTAAATGCATAGATGTTTCTTTTCTACATGGACCATTGTAATAAGTTGGCCTTGGCCAGGAAATCTCTCTTCAGACACAAATCATATTTCCCACGTGGACCCAGGGCACCTTGCCAGGTGACCTCTAAGTTCAGGGAGTCAATGGCCTGGTCACCTGAGGAGCAAAGTTAGTGACCTTGGGCAGGTTACCTACAGTGCTTCTGTTTCCTCACCTGAAAACAGGATCACGTCAGGACCTGTCCTCTTACGCCTGGTTGTGAGGAGGAATCTTATCCAAAACCGTCCCTGCTACTGAAGAAACACTCAATAATGTCAGTGATCATTCACCATCAGCCTCGTCATCCTAATCCATCAGTGCCAGTAGACATTTTGTTTTATTAACAATATTTTTAATTCAGTGCCAGCACAAAAAATTAAAATAGTTGACATTAAACAATTCAGAATTTGTTTTTCTTTAAAAATACAAACCTCTGGGTCCACCAGGTCTGCATAAGCCCAAAGCAACACGTGGCTGCCCCCACAGGCAGGGAGGAATGTGCCCTCCCACCTGCCAAACTCCCTGCCCAGCCAACACACCAGCTCTGCTGCTGCCTGGCCCCATCTGAGAACCTTGGCATCTTGGCCTCCTAGAGCTCTTCTCAGTTAACAGATGGGAAGACCAAGAGGTCATATGGCCAGGCGTGGTGACTCACACCTTAATCCTAGCACTCTGAATGCAGAGGCAGTGGTTTGCCTTAGCTCAGGATTTCGAGATTAGCCTGAGCAAGAACGAGACCCTGTCTCTACAAAATAATAGAAAAACTAGCCATTGTTGTGGAGAGTGTCTGTTGTCCCAGCTGTCACTGGGGAGGGTGAGGCAAGGGATCACCTGAGCCCAACAGTCTGAAGTTGCTGTTAGCTATGATGATACCACAGGCCTCCACTCAGGGTGGCAGAATGAGCCTCTGTCTCAAAAAAAAAAAAACAAAAGAGGGCCCCTGGCTCAGAACTGTTCCCACACTCCCGTGCTAAATTCCTTTGGGCCATAAGACCAGAGGGAGGCTGAAGACTCAGCTGTAATTTTTCCAAGCTCTGAGAGGCAGATTTCCTCCCTACTCAGTGTAATGGGATTTCCAAAGATGGATGGGTAGGATAGTTAAGGGCGGGGCTAGGCTGCATAGGGAGCTGTGGCATGTCTGGGGTTTGATGTTTCAGCCTCTTTTTCCCCGTTCTTTTACATTTAACATATTACCAATATTAAGGCAAAGCAGATCTATTAGACAATTACCTAAGGGAACTCAGCTGCTACCATAAAGCCAATGAAGTTATGACAGTGGGCCCGAGAGGCATCAGAGCTGAGTAAAACCTGTCAAGGCCACTGACAAATGATGATAAAGTGATCGCTGGTGCCCGCGCTCGATGGAAATTGACAAGGTGAGCCTCCCCACCTAATGAACAGACCCAACCCCTGTTCCCGATGAAATGCACCACAAGTTTAATCTCAATAAGCATCAAAATAAATTTGCTCCCCTGTTTAGAAAAGACACGTGGGCAGCAGCGGTGGCCTTCATGAAAGGGACTCGGCAGAGGTGCTAGGGAGCCTCTCTATCTCTAATATCCCCACATGCACCTGCGTAAAAGCCTACCCCACCTGCTCCCAAAACAGAAACTGAGGCTCAGATGGCACCTACGTCACAGAGACCGGAACCTCTGGGAGAGCAATTGTCTCTGTGACTCCTGTTAAATGTGCACAGCTCCGGATTCTTATAATGTCAGTTACAGAACAATACAGCCCGCCAGGCAAGACGTATTAGAGCAACAAGGCGGGTGGCGTGGCGGTGGGGGAGACACCCCCTCCACCAACCCTCGGAATACAATGCACCAGCTGCACATTAATAAATATGTAATGTTTGATTAGAAATATGTATAGTATTTCCCTCCCCAAATGCCGGCTCGCCCTCAGGCGGAAGACGGGATCTGGCCCGCACTGACGGGTTTCTTTCTTGCTTGCTTTGAAAATACAAACTCAAATGTTTTCCTGTCCCAGCTGTTTCCCATTGTTGCTGTTTATCAGCTTGAAGGATGAACAGTGGAATAAAAAAACACACTTGCATTTCAAATGTGCCAGTCAGTCACGCCATTGTTCAAAGAAGAAAGCTTAATTGTCTGTGCTGGCAAACTTCTTTTTGGTGAATGTCCAGGTTTTAAGAAAAGCTATTCAGCTGTGCAATTTGTTTAATACATGCAGAGAAAAGCATATAAAATCACACGTTTTTCTGGATAAAAAATTAAATAAGGGGAAAAGAGGAATTTGGGGAGAGAACAAGTCACACACTGAAGTTCTCCAACTTGCCTCCCTCTGGGCACAGTTTTGTGTCCCTTACTGAAGTCTTAGCTCTCTCTTGGGACACTCCAGAGAGGCCCACCACGACCAAGCTTGGTGCAGTGAGACGGCACCCACTGGCTCCAAGTTGGCAGCTCAGGCAGCAGAAACTTCAGGTCACACTGTCCAAAGCTCTGCCTTCCCTGCTGACTTTACCAACTTCTGCTTGAACAGCTCCTGCTTTCTAGGAGCAAGGAACAGACACAGCCAGCAAAGCGAGGGGACTTATCTGAAAGGTTTATTCTGGAGCCCTCTCCAGATTTTAAACTCTGGTGAGAAAAAGTTTTGATGGATAATGTTAGTGATGCCCAAAGCAGGTGAGGCTCCATCACAGTACCTCAGCTGTAAGGTGGATGTGTGGGGGCACCCGCAGTTACCCACCTAATTTTTGGGGCAAGGAAAATCCGTGATTGTTGAACTGTGGGTTTGAACCTGGGCCTGCTAAACAAAAAAAAAAAAGGAAAGGAAAATCCGTAATTGCCTGATTGCCTGGTTAACCTGTGGGCACCGCCCCCCACTCTCCCACAACTAAATGCCAGGAATGCATTGACAAGAGATATGGTCTTCTGCTTGGACTTGAATGTTCCGGGCTCACCTTGCAAAGGATCGTGGCCTCAAGAGCTTTCTATGTAGAAGCTGCTTACTCGGTGACAGGAAAGGGATTCCTCATATCACTAGGAAGACCAGACCCAGCTGCCTGTGAACCTGCTCTTAAGAGGTAGATGACTGATGTCAGACAGAGAGCCTTATATGTGAGCAAAGGAAGGAAGAGAAATTGGTCAGGCTGGGGTTGAGAGAACACCAAGGCCCTGGGGGAAAGGGTCCAAAGTGTGGTGGAAATAAGAGGCAGCTTCACAATTTAATCAGAGGATGACAGTGCTACTCATCTCAATTGCTCTCTCTCTGCCCCCAGATTTTATCTCCACAATGTTTTTCTATAACGAGAAACAATACAGGCCTAAGTATCCCAGCCCAATTCATAACAATGTCCCCCAAGTTTTTCCACATCCTCCCCCGCCGCACCACAGGGCTGTTCACAGTGGATTATTCACAGCCACCCCGTGAGGTCAACATCGCCATCACCTCCATCCCGGAGGAGACAAGCAGAGGTGACACATCTCCCAGGAGCCCATACCTGCTAAGTGGGCTTTGTAAAGAAAATCCCAAGTGGAAAGGGTTAACTAGAGGTGTCTCCAGCATCTAAACCAGCACTTTTTTTTTTTCTAATTATTTTTTTATTATTATTATTTTTTATTAAATCATAGCTATGTACATTGGTATGATCATGGGGAATCATACACTAGTTTCACAGACCGGTTGACACATTTATATCACACTGGTTAACATAGCCTTCCTGGCAATTTCACAGTCATTGTGTTGAGACATTTACATTCCACATTTACTAAGTTTCACATATACCATTGTAAGATGCACCAC